>NW_010729192.1:1426021-1465891 GCF_000365185.1 Nelumbo nucifera
CCCCCCCCCCCTTTATATAGCCTTAGGAGGAGGGGATCTCTCCAACTCCTTCTAGGAGATTAACTTCAAGTTAGAAAGTCGTGATATGTTTTGAACTAATCCTATCTTATCTCTTATCTAGTGATCTAATCCAATCTTCTTATCTTTATAGGATTACATTCAAAAATTTAAATCTAATAAGACTCTCTTCCTAGAGGTTACATTCAGAATTGGGACTCTAAGCTCTTGAATTCGAGTTGGGCTGCTTTAATATCTTGGGCTGCTACAAGGCTCTTCTGCGAATTAGGCTTCAACTGTGAAATGGGCTTTTCTACAAACTTGCTCCGAATTCGGGCCCGATTTCGTCTTCGATGCGGACCGAATTTGTCAAAACCCAAAACATAAACGTTGTGGGCCTTTCTTTCGTCTTTCTGATGCCTCTTGAATTGTCTAATTAGGAATCTAGAATTGAGAGTTATGCCCAGATTACTGATTGTTGCCGAAACTGTGCAAAATCATCCGAATTGCCCTGTTTTTTTCCAATTGCCTTCTTTCTTGCCCTGGATCGAAATACAAGAGTAATGAGTCCATTTAACTGATAAATAAATGTAAAAGAGTGAATATTAGGGGATAAAAATAGGGTTCTTTTTGGTCTCATCAAAGACCTGCCTTGGCCCAGCATTTTTGGGGGGGTAGAAGAGGTCGCTCCCGTGTTGCAAGTGGAACCGAGCTAGGTTGGCCCGCTCATTGATTATCTATTCCACGGGACCCTACCAACAGAATGCAATATAGCTCAGAGGGTAGAGCGTCAATTAGCTCGGTACGTCCTTGTTGACGAACGATTATATAGGAGGTCCTTCACGCTCCCCTACCTACGTTGCTTGTGACCTTCAGAAACTGAACTAGTACTTCGTGACATCCATGAAGGACTCTGCGGAGGACACTTGGGGGGCAGAGCGATCACCCAAAAAGCACTAAGGCAATGCTACTACTGGCCTTYCGTGAAGGAAGACGTGTTTGAGCTTGTCAAGAAATGCAATAAATGTTAGAGGCATGCCATCATCCTCCATTAACCTATTGCCGATCTGAAGTACCTAACTTACCGAGGATCGACATCCTCGGTCCATTTCCGCTAGCAACAGGGTAGAGGAAATTCTTGGTCGTAGCAGTGGACTACTTCATAAAGTGGGTAAAGGCCGAGCTATTGGTGAATATTACAGTTTGGAACGTGCAAAACTTCTTTTGAAGAACATCGTGTGCCGTTTTGGACTACCCAAGGTGTTGATCTCGAACAATGGGAAGTAGTACGAAGACATCAAGTTCCAAAATTGGTGTGCCAAGATGAGGATTCAGCAAAACTTTACTTCGATGGCACACCTGCAGGCGTACGGACAGGTTGAAATGATGAATAGGGCTATTCTCCACGAACTGAAAACTCGCTTAGCGCGAGGTAAAGGGTTGTGGGTGGACGAGTTGCCCAAAGTCCTTTTGGCTTATAGGACGACCATCAAGACTACGACCGSTGAAACGCCCTTCAACCTCACGTATGGAATAGAGGCTATGATTCTGGTTGAAATCAAAGTACCAACGTTGTGGCTTGAGGCATACGGGCAAGAGGCGAACGATGACAAACTCTGGACCAACTTGGATTTGATCGAAGAAGTACGCGACCTGGCCTATATTCGGACTGCAGTTTACTAGTAGAGTGTAGCTCGGTACTACAATTCACAGGTCAGGAAACGACAGTTTCAAGTCGATGACCTGGTGGTGCTCCACAAGGTAATGGTACCTGATCCCGGCATGGGTAAGTTTGGACCAAATTGGGAGGGTCCATACCGAGTGWGATGAGTGTTCGGCGAAGGCACATGAGCTTAAGACTATTGAAGAAAAACAAGTACCTCGAGCTTGAAATGTTGACAACTTGAGGAATTATTATCTATGAGCTCACGACTCCAACTCCAATGCAATCAAAAAATTTACCAAGTCCACAAGACCACCGAGTTGGCCAAAAGGATGTCGAGCTAGAGAGCGGGCCGTAAGTCACTCCCAGAKCCTAAGGCCTATGGTGTCGAGCTGATAAAAGACCTTGGCACAATATGAGACCCAGTCGCCTCTTCGGAATTGGCAGATAAGTCATGGTCGTTTCTTCAGCATAGGCGTGCTAAGACCCTATCGCCTCTTTGGCATGGGCAACTAAAATCCCAATAGCTTCAACATGGGTAAATAAAGTAGCCCATGCGCAACAGGTTGGTTATATAACCTACAGTGTCTGTTCACTTCAGCGTACAACGAAATCGATTTATTACTACTCGGGCCTAGCTCATCAGCTCGACACTTCGGGAGTAATCTATACTTAGAAAATTTTTCACAACAAGGAATTTTGAAACTATTGCATTGTATTAATAAAAGGAAGTTCGAAGTACATACAAAGAAAAAGAAGAGAAAGCTACAATTACTCAACCGAGTTTGGAGGCTCGGGACATCACATATGTTTGGGGGGGTCCAAGAAAAGAGGTATATAAAACATCAATCGACGTGGGGCTCCTCATCCCCATCAGTAGCTCCAGCAGGTGGGTTGGTCTCCATGTGGTCCTCGGTTGCAGCATCTCCATCTCCCTCTTCCGCTGTCTCTTCGTCAAGGAGGTTGTCGTCACTCTCCTCCTCAGAGTACGGGTCATTAGCAGCCTCCCTGACCATCTCCTTAGTAACCCTGGAAGTGGTGATAGCGCTGAGGTCGAGCTTGGGGAACTCTGATAATCCTACATTTTGATGCCTAAAGGGCTTCAATTCAAGGGTATTTTCGGCCTTAGAGTAGTCAAAGTGCACCCTTTTTCCAGTTAAAATCAATTATGTGACCTCTGAGGGTCTCTATGCAAATTATGTGAAAATTGGAAAGTTTTTATGGCTGAAGTGTAGTTTTTGGGAAACTGGTGTAAAGTCCAGCTGAGAGAGGGAGTGTTTTTGTAAAGAACTGAGAACAGGAGGGTGCCTCCTATCTGCTAAACCCAATTGGTGCTCATCCTACTATATTACCATGCTCTCCTCTCCTTAGCAAACCCTAGGGAGCCATTTTAACCTAATCTTTTCCTCCTTAGCTATCCCTAGCCACCCCATATGTGAAATCTCCACCATCCATTTCAAGGCTCTCCTTTGTAGCTTCTAAACCCTAGGGCGCCAACTATTCTGCTAATCCTCACCACTCAGCTCCCTACCATTAAATCTCAGCCACTCCCTCATTCTTATATCTCAACTATTCAATAYAGGGCACCACCTATTCTTTTAATCTTAACCCTTCAACCCTAGATGTTCTAATCTACACCCTCCACTTCTAGGCGCCCAAATCTCAGCCCTACATAATATTGGGCACCCTCTCCTTCCATTCTCAGCCATAGGATTACCCCAAAACCATCTTATCCATCCATCAGAAACCCTAGGGCGTCCCTAGCTTTGCTAAATCCCAGCTGTCGCCCCCATCTTTCTCCCTATTTCTAGTTGTGTCCACCTTTCTCTATAAAAAGCGTCACAGGGGCCTTGTAGAAGGGGTTGGTCAATTCACCAAAGTAAGAAGGAAGGCTGATCTTGAGAAGTTCAAGGGTAGAGGAAGAGGAYGCCCAGGCAAGAGGAGGGGTTCCTACTTGCAGTTCGCCAACACCACTACTACCACTTTTGGATTTGAATCCCAACCATTTTTTTCTTCAGTTTTAAAATTACTTTTTGTTCTTTAATTTCCAGTTTATTTTTCCTTCTAGCAAAATTTACTTTTATTAGATTTAATTTATACTTTATTTCTTTTTTGCAGATATGAAATTTGGCTAGGTAAGATGGAAGGCCTAGCTCGAGAATTTCGAGGGTCAATGGCGAGATCCGGAGACTGCTACCTCTGATCGAATTGCAGATTTCTTCTTTTTAATTTCTGTTGTTTATTTATTGCTATTTCCAGTAGTGTTCGAACTCCATTTTTATTTAATTCCAATTTAATTAATGGAAGTTTTGTGATTTTGCAGTTTCCCTTTGCATTCTTTTACCCGGATTAAGGTTTGTAATAATTTTTCCCTCACTTCCCTGTGGATACGACCCGTTCTACCATTTACTACATATATAGTTATTGTGAGAAACGAAAAAATTTATAAATATTAAAATTGGTGTTCCGAAGTGTTTAATAGCGTGCTTCCGGACACACCAAACTGACGTCGTGTCAGCCACCTACTGAGCTTAAAGCCCTTGCAATAGGCTGTCGTGCCGGTCTCGATCAATAGTTTACACTGCTSTTCCGAAGATTTGTACTCGTTGACGGCATGAGCCTTTGCATCCTTGATCACATCCTCGAAGATTTCCGTGYGCTCCTTCACGAGCTCCTCGAGGTTCTCCTTTTCCGTCCAGAGGGCCTCCCTTTCCTCCTTGAGCTTTTCCTTCTCCTCCCTATAACACAATTAGCTCATTTTGAGCTCGCGCATCCTTCTCCAGTTTATGAATCTCATCGCGAGCTAAGTCCAGTTCGCGCTGAACACTTCGGAATGTTTCTTCATCCTGGAGGGCCCGCTTTAGTGGCACCTTGGATTGATAAGAAAGAACATGGATTGTGGAGTTCACCTACCAAGGAAGAAACAAATTCTAAGTACCAAGAAAGAGCAATAGAGAGTACAGTCCAAAGATCAGGTATGTACCACCATGTATTGAGTTGCCGCTCTGGCCTCGAGTTGAGCCACCGGCAGGTCGGCCCAATGCGTGACCTCCTCRGTGAAGACCGCATCCTTACTCTTGAGGAGATCAAACTTTGGAGTCAAAGTGCTCTGAGCTGCTTGGGAAGTGTCATCTCTTGAAGGGGTGGCCGCCTGAGTGGGCTGGGGCTCGAACACCAGGGCCTCCTCAGGTAGGTGAGACAGAGAAGCCCTATCTTGGTCTTCCTTGACAAAGTCAATAACCGGAGGGTGCTCGGCAACCAGAGGATGCTTAGGGGCGGTAGTGGCAGCCTAATGGAGATGGGCCTTCTTGGAGGCCTTCCTCTTCTTCCCCTTCTTCATGCTACCGAAGAGCTCCACAGCAGGGATGTCAACCATGGCTCCTACAAAATGTAACGAATAGATTAATTCCCAAGATCAAGATAAACTGTGAAGAAGAAAACAAGTATGACAATCAAGGTGGCAACCTACCAGGAGGACTTAGTCGGGCTTGTATGAGCTTTTCTTCGGTCACGAAGTTTTTGAACTTCAACCCGAGCTTCTCCCAAGATCAGATTTCCTCCTTTGTCCATTTGTCCAACATGAAGGCAGGGTCCTGAATGGTAGGTCTCCAGTGGGTTGGAAATGGCCACCCCACAGCATTATGAACTATGAAGTAGTGCCTCTTCTAGTTCAGGACTTTATTTGGAAGGTCGTGCAAAAATTTTGTAACTAGGACGAGGAGACATGTAGTAGCTTCGCCTATGTTCGGGGAGAACATTAGCGGAGTTCTTTTTTATAGAACAGATCGACGAGAAAATTTCAAGGTTCAAAAGCCGGTTGTAGTCGTGGAAAAGGGAGATGGTACCTACAATATTGCGGCTTGAGTTGGCGTCGAGCTGATCTATGGCAATGTCAAAAAAATTGATGACCTCGATTATCGGGCAGCTTGTACCGAGCTACCAGGGACAGAATCCTGTCAGCCGTCATTGTAGAAGGGCCGAAGCTATCCAGTCCCTGAGCCCAACGCGAAGTGGAGGCTCCCTTGCCGGAATTTGCTGTATACGAGGTTATCGGGCTGGTTGGAATTTGCACCCCGCACTGAGGTATCCACCTCGATAGGGTGAGACTTTTTGGCTTGCGCCGAGGTGCCCACCTCGGCCCTGACGGACTCTCCACTCTCATAAAAAAGGCTATACAAACTAACACTAGACATACTGAACTAAAGGAAGAGGGCAACAGGAAACGAAAACAAGAAGAGAYGAACTCACCAAGAAGACTGAAGGAAGCGAGAAGACCTCGGATGCACAGGCAAATGACACCGACCTGGAAGACTGAAGCGTGACCTTAACAAACTCGAGCACGCAATTTATGACGAGGAAAATGGGCCCCTTCGGCCCCTATTTATTGCCACCGCGATCGGGGTTCAACAGTTGAGATYTGCACGATCCAACAACTCCCTTGAAAACCGGTTGCACACCACCTGAGGTCAAAATTGGTTGAGCGCATGTTTTGATGTCTGTAGAGTTTATAAATGGTGTGATGTCTGTTTGTACCTGGTAGGCGATCTGGGTCATTTTCGATTGAGCCAAGTGGCCGTGCTGGTCCAACCAATGAGCCACCCTCCCTACCATTTGGAAATCATGCCAAATCCACCTGGGTTCTTCATGAACTTCCTGCACCGGGTTGGGACCCCCGACACGGGGTGTGTGGGGCAATTGATGAGGGGTGATTTGGCTCGACCTAGTAAGTAAAGGACACGTAGATGCGGCCTATCAGTAGGACGACAACTCAGCGCGAAGTGCCATGTCAGCAGATAGGGGAGCTTGGGTGCTCGGTTGCCTTGGAGCCAATATCACTTCGGTACCCATTTATGCCGAGGTGCCACGTAATCGATTCTAGAAGTTTCTCAACAGACTTTGAACTACCCGGGATCACGTTACGTAACCGTTGGCCTTATCTTCTCCTCGTCCGAATCGGAGGGAAACGATAAACATCATTAATTGATACATTACTCCCCTACCAAAGCAGAATGGATCCCAACATCACGGGCCGAAGATTTCAGGAACGTTTCGAGAGACCTACGGCGTCCCAGCTATATAAGGGCATCAACCCCCAAGACTCAAGTACGCACGATTGTTTGCTCACTAGCTTACTAGCATATAAACTTTTAGCTCGCACAACCCAGTACTAACTTAAGCATCAGAGCAACCTTGTCGGGTTAGCCACCCAGGGTTCTCTGATCCTCTGTCTTGCGGCCTGGTTCAGCTCGCTACAAGACTAAGGTCCAGGTCATCTTCCAGCTAGGAGCTTATAGATCGTGGACAATCAATATTGATCTCCAATTTTAGCTACACACTTTTCTTTTCTAATTTATTTTCAAAATTGATCTCCTATCCTTCCTTTGTAGTTTGTATTGACTAGGAGAGTGTTTGGTACTGTGGTCGTTTGTTCAATAATGTTTTGTATTATATTTATCTTGAAAAATGAGAAATTGGTTGATAAATGTTTATTTCATGTTATTTGACAATTAGGTGAACAGTAAATGAACGGTTAAGTGATGGGAGAAACATTAAAATGATTTTCTCAAACGGTTGGTTCTCGCACAAAAAAAAAAAAAAAATTAATAAACAATCTAATTAAGTTTGCGTTTATAAAGGATGCTAATAAGTGTAAATGCAAATATGTAGAGTGTAAAACAGTTCATATAAATTGCAAAGTTGGGTTAGTTTTGTACTGACAAATTTACCTTCTTACCAAACAGAGTTTTAGCTTAATGGATGCAAACACGAATTTTAATAAAGCATGGGCTTAAATGCAAATTTACTTTTACATCTTATTATCAATGTAAATATATATTGAAAAATATATTTTCTGTCATTTATCAATACATAAATGTAATATTGCCAAATCCAAGCAAAAATGAACCAAAATACAAATTTACCCTGAACCACGATTTACAACCCTTTTATATCATTTCCAAACGCAGCCTAAATATCATTTATAGCATTTCGGAATAAATGTGAAGTGGGACAAATTTTCAAATAAAAGGCTAGATAATCAAAACACATTGTAGATCTTCGGTAATAGAGAGTGTTCAATAAGTAATTAATAACTTCCGGATCTCTAGGCAAGATAGTGTAGGATAGCATTATTTTTGTTAATGATGCTTCTGTCTATCAGTCTGTGTTCTCATTGATGCAAGACCAGAAGGTCCAAAACACGCTAACTTCATTTACTTTTTGCGTCAAATATGACTTTCCCTTTCGCAAATATAACCGCGTTTGGAGTGGAGGTCACGTCCAAAGGTTGTCGTGTTTTGTGAACTACAGTTTTTATTTTGTCTACTGGAATATAAAACGTTTGGCTTTTGACTGCACTTTCACCTAACTTGTATATTGACTAGGTTAAGACTTGAGTGCTAGAAAAGAGTCCAATTTCATTGGCTGTGGAAACCGTTTGGTCTTTCTCCAATCATACTTAATTTATGGACATAAGGGCACCTTGGTCATCGTTTGCTACCAACAGTTCACTACCAACACAGCTAACATGATTTATGGCCACTTATTAGCACAAGTCTGCAATTCATCGTCCATCATAAAATAGCCATAGATCATGTTAGGAGTTGTGTTGGTAGTAGGGGTGAGCAGCTTCTATCTAGAACTGAATGGAGCCTATTTCAAATTAGTCTTTAACCGATCTTATCTAATCTGTTATAGGGTAGGGTCTTGTTCCAAATTTTTAGAACCGATTCCCACTTAGGCTGGTTCTAGGACCTATAGGTTTACCCTACCGGAACCGACCTGATGAATCGGCCTTGGTTGGCCTTGGTAGAACTGACCTTGGTGGAACCTGCCTTGGACCAAACTTGTTTTGAAATAAACCCCAAAATACTTTTGGGGATGTGAAGATTTAAACCCCAACACTCATGGTTACAAAGGCCATGGTGTCACTTAGCTATTGAGTTATTTAAGTTATTTAATCATTTGTTTTCATTTTAATATTTGAATATATACAATAAGTAATGTAAAAGGTAATATTTACAAAATTTAAATGTAAATTATAAGTTTTGAACCATATAATGATAATCTACATATTAAGTTACTCAATTTGATCAATAAAGATAATATAAGTTTTAAACTATATATTATCTTTATTGGAAACCACATTTTTAAAGAACATGTTTCATTTTTCTTTATTATTATTATTATTATTTTTTTTTAAAGAATGAGTAAAGAAAGAACAGGTTCCACAGATAGACCTTGAAACGGATCCTGGATCCATCGTACCAAGGCCAGAACCAACTTTCATAGGGTAGGTTCCAGTTCCACTGAACCAAACCAACCCATGCTCACCTGCTCACCCCAAGTTTGGTAGTATCTTGTTGGAAGTAGATTGGTACTTGCAAATATATGCCATGTGGGATGCTAGCTGTTTTGCTCGATAAAAAAAAAATAAGAGAGAAATAAAAAGTTGGGAGAAATGCAAAGTAGGAAAGTTCTTAGCCTTCTGGTCCTCTCTTTCTGAWTCTCGTACTTATGCCAAACCAGACACAGCTCAAGGGAGGAAAGTTATCTTTTTAAAATGATTATACTGTTTCAATCACCTATTATTCTGTCTTTTAAGTAGCGAAACGTGTTAATTGGATTCAATACTGGATGGACACTTTTTTAATACAGTTGCAAGTAGACCCCTTCTGTTAGAATCTTATAAGGACAAAAATGTCCAAAATACCGGTTGCAATTACTTTTGACTAAAATGTTTATTTTCTAAATTTTCTCTTTATATCAATTGCTATACCAAGCACTTCCAATCTCTTTTCTGAAATTTATTTATTTTTCAAATTTGCTCCTTTATATCAATTACTCAGGCAAAACTGCATTTTTAAAGTTTGTATCAGTAAAAACTAGCCCCAATCTGTATGGATATTTTAGACATTTTTCCGTGCATCTTATTAGAGGATTTTAACAAAGGAATTTACTTGCAACTCTGTCAAAAAGTTCAGCAACTGTCAGATATTTAAAAGAGAGGTTTCACCAATTTACCCCTTTTTTCTTGCTAATAATTAATATTCTCTTCTTCAAAACTGTACTTACACTTCAGGCCTTCAATTATATGTGTATTGACCAATTGGGTGTCTGTCAATGTCAATACGTGTTGGCATTTTCCTTCTCTGTATGAACAAGCTGAAACTAATGTGCATCAGAATTCTTATAAATGGTTAGAATTGCAGCAACTACCATCTCAATAACCTAGCTTTGTTATTCTCGAAGTCCCAATGAAGCTCCAGCTTCCATTAATGATTTCAACAATCCTATTTAAGTCATCTACTGTGTATGTCATTCTTGCCTTGTTTACAAACTTCGTAGTTTCAGAGTGTTCCACTTCCACCATAGCCACCTTAGGAAACCAGAGAGACAAGCAAGCTTTGCTTGAGTTCAAGCATCAGACAACAGATCCCAAGGGAGTACTGAGTTCATGGAACGACTCCCTCCATTTCTGTCAGTGGCGAGGGGTCACATGTGGTCGCCGGCATCAGCGAGTTGTCATATTGAATCTAGAGGGCCACCACTTGACTGGAACCATATCTCCTCATATAGGTAATCTCACATTTCTTCGTTACATCTATCTCCAAAACAATAGCTTATACGGTTCAATCCCCCAGGAGCTCGGCCGTTTGTTCCGTCTGCGGTATATCAGTCTATCCAACAACACTCTGGGAGGAGAAATTCCCAGCAATCTGTCACAGTGCAGCAATCTTAGAGTGCTGAGGTTACTGAATAACAATCTGAGTGGAAATATTCCAATTGAACTGGGATTTCTGCCCAAGCTTTTTCATATCAACCTTAGCAAAAACCAGTTGACAGGACGAATCCCAGCTTCCTTTGGCAACCTCTCATCACTTGAAGATCTATTTCTTTCATATAATCGCTTAGAAGGAAGCATCCCAGAAGAACTAGGCCACTTGACAAGCTTAACAAGTCTAGTAGTTGGTGCAAACAATTTGTCTGGTGTGTTCCCCTACTCACTGTACAACCTTTCATATCTCAGTGTCATAAGCATTCCATTCAATCAAATCCATGGGAGATTTCCAGTGGACATGGGTCTTAGGCTTCCAAGCCTCAGACAAATCCAGGTTGCATATACCCTTTTCACTGGACAAATCCCAGCTTCTCTGACCAATATTTCAGGACTCGAAATATTTACTGTCACCGGTAACAGCTTCGTTGGACCAATTCCTCAGAACTTTGGTGCTCTGCAGAATCTTTGGTTGTTTGCAATTGCTAATAATCGATTCGGAACAGGGAAAGCTGACGATTTGAGTTTCCTCTCTTCTTTGACAAACTGTAGTAGCTTAGAGGTTTTAGACATATCCACTAATGGGTTTGGAGGTACATTTCCAAGCTCTATAACCAACCTCTCAACCACACTTGAATATCTGTATCTGGGAAGAAACCAAATATCTGGAACCATTCCTCTGGGGATTGAAAACCTTATCAACTTAACTTTACTGTCCATGGGGGAAAACTTATTATCAGGCACTATTCCATCTAGTATTGAAAAACTTGAGAAGCTGCAAGCATTGGACATGCATGGCAACAGACTCTCTGGAGAGATACCATCCTCCTTGGGCAATCTCACATTTTTGTATGAACTTTTCTTAAACCAGAATGAACTGATTGGAAGCATTCCTTCTAGCTTTGGAAATTGCAAATCTTTAAAACAAGTAGATCTTGGTTCTAACAATCTTTCTGGCCCCATTCCAAGAGAAGTCTTTGGTCTTTCTTCCCTATCCTACTACCTCGATCATAATTCTCTATCTGGTTCCTTGCCGTCTGAGGTGGGTAACTTGCAGAGTATCTTGGTATTGGACTTCTCTGCAAACAAAATGTCTGGTGAAATCCCTTCAACAATTGGTGATTGTCTGAGTTTGGAAGACCTATATATGAACAATAACTTGTTTGATGGAACAATTCCTACATCTCTAAGTTCATTAAAGGATATTGAAGAGATTGATCTTTCACACAACAATCTATCAGGCCAAATTCCGAAGAATCTGATCGAACTTGGGGGTTTGCAGAGTCTGGATCTGTCTTTCAACAATCTAGAGGGTGAGGTACCAACCAAAGGAGTATTTAGAAATTCAAGTGCAATTTCATTGCAAGGAAACAATAAGCTTTGTGGGGGAATTCCTGTACTACACTTGCCCATCTGCTCCACTCACAAGAAAAGAAAGAAGTCTGCCATGTCCAAAGTATTAATTGCCATAATTGTTAGTTTTCCCTGTTTTCTGTTGATTTGCTGTCTGCTTGCTCTCTATTGGATAAGAAAATCTAGAGCAAAACCTTCATCAACATCTCCATCAGTGGGCGACCAATATCCAAAAGTTTCTTACAAAGAGCTCCTTCGAGCTACTGGTGAATTCTCTGAAGCTAATTTGATTGGTTCGGGTAGCTTTGGCTTTGTATACAAAGGAATTCTTAGTCAAGATGGAAAAGTTGTTGCAGTGAAGGTGCTCAACCTTCAACACCCAAAAGCTTCAAAGAGCTTCATCGCTGAATGCAATGCACTGAGGAGCATTCGCCATCGGAACCTTGTCCGGATCTTAACTTCATGCTCGAGTCTGGATTCCAAGGGCAATGATTTCAAAGCTTTGGTATATGAATTCATGCCCAACGGGAGCTTGGAGAAGTGGTTGCATCCAAACAGGGATGACCTTGAGAATGAAGCCTGCAGAAACTTGAACATTCTTCAGAGGCTTAACATTGCGATAGATGTGGCATCTGCTTTGGATTATCTTCATCATCATTGCCAAACGCCAATTGTTCATTGTGACTTGAAGCCAAGTAATGTTCTTCTGGACAAAGATATGACTGCTCATGTTGGTGATTTTGGTCTAGCGAGGCTACTTTTACAGGCCACAAAGGACTCTTCCCGGAATCAGACCAGCTCATTTGGATTAAAAGGAACCATTGGCTATGCAGCTCCAGGTAACAAACACTTTACCTCTGATTTTCTTTCCTTGCTTATTTAAGAGGGGAACTGAAATTTTACATAATAAACTGAAGAACATGTTCTCAATTAAATTAAAATGAGAAATTTGACTTGCTTTAGAACATGGGTTGGGTCCAAACATATGACCCACATATAGAACGATTGGGACGGCCAATAGGTGAACCCACACATGTGGGACAATAAGCATGACCCACATACAGTTTTGAAAGGAAACTGCGGGACCCATATGAGGGACGACCAACATGTGAGAGTGAGACCCACGAGTCCGGATCTTTTCCCCATAGAACACACCTTTACACCGTTCTCACAACATGTCATGGCTGTACATCGAGAATATCTCCCATTCTTGTATTTATTATTTAATATAAGGTGGGATGTGGCTGAGGGTGATGGCAGGCGCACTCTGTGAAGAGCAGATCCCAATTCGAGATGCACAGAGTGAATTATTGGAACCCTTTTGCCCGTCAAAACAGGTGAGATGGAACCCTGGTGAGAGACCTCGATTAAGCTGGAATCTTTAGGTGGGGCCCACATAAGGCACTATTGGTGTCAACTCATTTCTGTTTTTTCTCTTCTGTAGCGAAGGCAAATAAGAGGTGAGTGGAAACTGAACGGTGGCCACTCAGCAAATTTTTTATTACATAGGTGCTTTGACATAATTTTTTGTGCAATGACATTATAGCCTTGGAAATTATATTTTATATATGAAAATTGTAATAACATGGTAAAAACTGATATATTTAAGGCAAATTGCAAGTTAATTTTACCAAGGGACCAACAATCGGGTCTTAATCTTTGTGGCCTACTGAAGTTGAGATAATTACTTAGAAGTCGATCAGCATCCATTGAGGCAGAGGATCAAACCCAATAAACTATACAGGGCTGTAAAAAATGTATCTTTGTGTTTTGGGATGTTATTTAAAATTCATTATATTTTAAGCAAAACCAAAAAATAACTAATAAAAGTTTATTTGATGGATGTGCAATGTGGTGCTCCCTATGTAAGAAAGTGGTTATCAATGTTCGGGTAGTTTGACCTGGGGTGAACACTCCGATGCTTAAGTTAACGATTTTGTAGTTATTTGCAAGAAAGCAAGAGAGCTAGAGAATTGAGAGACCTAAATCATGCATACCGTGTGAGGTGAGAGGTGAGGCTTTTATATAGGTGACCTATCATGAGTCTCATTAAACGCGTCCCGGATCTCTGGCCCGTCTAGTTCGGAGGTGGTTTTATGCCTGGAAGTGGACTCCGCGTAAGTGGGTAACGTTTATCCAATCCTGCCCAAAGTGGGTGGGGCGATAACTGGGTCTTCTGACATGTTGTCGTAACCTTGGGGAATTTGGAGGCAATAGCCTGCTTAAGGGGGAAGTCTCTTGACACGTCAGGCAGGTCGCTAACTGGAGTCGGGTTGGATCGGTGGAAGCAAGTCACCTCTTAGGCCGACCTGAGGTCTTGCTTGGCTATTCGCAGTTCGGCTTATTGGAGTGATGCTGAGGTTGTTGATGCAGTTGTGAAGTGTCTGAAGTGCTCCTGGGGTTTGCTTATGTAGTGCCCAGATCTCACTCTACTGTTTTGCCATGCCACATGTCATGATATCATTGGAGGACCAAATTACCCATCATCAATTGCCCCCCAGTCCCGAGTCCGGTGAGGGAGTAGTCTTAACTTGAGGTGATTTGGTCCGAGTTTTGTCCTTGATCATGGTCCAGCCAATGGCTCGGGATCGGGTTGGTTCAACCAGTCCGGCCTCAGCATGAGGTAGCGTACCGATGACGCACCGATGCCACACAACCATTATGTCAGGCGGATGTCAAAAACGCAATAAATTGATTTCACCTTGGAATACGAACTATCACATCCTTGTGAACCATTGGATCCAACCGATCACAACCGTCCATAGTTTGGTTTATCTATAAATAGGACCCTCAGGGGCCCACTTCACTCATCCCTAACCTTGGAGTTATGGTGCATAGTGAGGTCATGAAGCTTGGCGTTGTTGAAGTCGTTGGTGAGATCAGTCTTTTCATTCTAGGTGAGTCATCTTCCCCTTGATCCATTCTTTGCTTTTATCATGTCGAGTGTCAAGTCCGGGGAAGAGAGGGGTCCATCCTACTAAGCCAAGGAGGAATCCTCGGTCCAGGAACGATGAGGTTCCAAGAAGGGAGCCTCATCCTCCCATCGTCAGCCCAAAAGTAAATCTGAGTTTGGTTCCACCGAACTGGCTACTTGAACGTTTACGARCTTGTAGACCGGTATAGGATACTAGACCAGTAAAAAATGTACATTGTGTCTTGGGATATTATTTAAAATTCATTATATTGTAAGCAAAACTCAAAAAAAAAACTAATAAAAGTTTATGAGATGGACTGAGATGATGTGTGATTTGGTGCTCCTTGCTAGCAAATAGCTCAGATGCTAGACTAAGTAGGTTGCCTGGTCGAGCTACAAAAAGTGGTTATCAGAGTGTCTGGGTAGCTTGACCCGAGGTGGGCACTCCAATGCTTAAGTTAGCGAATTGGTAGTTATTTGCAAGAAAACAAGAGAGCTACAGAATTGAGAGAGCTAAATCGCACGTACCTTGTGAGGTTGGAGGTGAGGTGTTTATATAGGCGAGTTGTCGTGATCCTCACGAAACGCGTGACCCAGGGTGGGCACTCCGGGTAGCAAGAAAGTGGTTATCAGAGTGTTTGGGTAGCTTGACCTGGGGTGGGCACTCCGATGCTTGAGTTAGCGAGTTGGTAGTTATTTGCAAGAAAGCAAGAAATCTAGAGAATTGAGAGAGCTAAATCGCACGTACCTTGTGAGGTTGGAGGTGAGGCATTTATATTGGCGAGCTGCTATGAGCCTCATGAAACGCGTCCGGGATTTTTGGCCCGTTTGGTTCGGAGGTGGTTTTAAACCTTGAGGTGGACTCCGTGTAAACAGGTAATGTTTATCCAATCCCGCCTGAAGTGGGTGGGGCAATAACCAGCTCTTCTGACGTGGTGTCATGATCCTGGGGAATTCGGAGGCATTAGCCCGCTTAAGGGGGAGGTCACTTGGCATGTTAGGTAGGTCGCTAACCAAAGTTGGGTTAGATCGGTGGAAGTAGGTCATCGATGTGGTTATGAAGTGTTAGAAGTGCTCCTAGGGTTTGTTTACATTGTGCCTAGATGTTACTCTATTGTTCTACAATGCCACATGTCGTGATATCATTGGAGGACCAAATTACCCCTAATAAGACTGAACTCTAAAGTTTTCATTAGTTTTTTGAAATCTTCAAAGATACCCTTTTTGTCACATTTCCCTATGATTTTTGTTAATTCACCATTAGTGATTATTAACAGAAGTTATTCACATAAGCATTTGAGTATTTTACAAGACCGAAATATTCTTGAAGCTTATTRATACTTTTCATAAAAAATTACCTTTAACTTGAGCCTGGGCCCACATCAGTCAGGGGAAATTTTGTCATAGAAATATTTAATAAAGTTGACTGATCATTCAAGGGTAGTTTGGTTACATAAAGTAGTCAAATTAATACGTGGACAACTTCCATTAATAGAAAGTGAGATTTAGGTGGTGTTTGATAAATCTGAAAAGTTAAAAAGATATTAAAAGTGTCTGAAATCTAAAAAGAGGCATAGATGCTTTTCTACTTTTTAAAGGATCTGAATCCATAAGTTTGTTTGTGTTGGATCAATCATTTACCATTTGAAATTTACTGATTTTACTATTTTACCCCTAAAACATATATTTGGAAATGTTGAGTTCAATTTGTATTATCTCATAAAAAATAATTTTCAACCTCAAAATAATATTGAAACAATATAAATATAAAATAATAAATTAGTAATTTACACAAATAAAAATTAAAATAATTTTTAAAAATTAATGAAAAAATAACAAATTAATAGTTTATAAATAATTCATAATTAATAAATAATACAAGTAAATTTAATAAAAAATAATTAATGTTTAATAAAAATATTATTATTATTCACCAAACCACCACTGATGCATGTTGTAGCGGTGGTGGGAAGATAGGAGAGAGAGAGAGAGAGAGAGAACTGGGAAGACGGGGAGAGAGAGAGAGCAAGAGAGAGAACCGGGAAGACAGGGGAGAGAGAGAGAGAGCCGTAGTTGCAAGTTGCAGCGGCGGTGGTGGGAAGACAGGGCGGAGAGAGCAAGAGAGATAGATAGATAGATAGAGAGAGAGAGAGAGAGAGAGAGAGAGAGAGGGAGAAACTTGAGCGTGCGAGATGATAGGAGGGGTAGTGCGCGTCATTTCCAAAATATTGTAAGGGCAGCTTCGACCTTGCACTGGCTTTGAAACGCGTCTGAACACGTTAAGAGCCAGCCCAAGGTCTACAATTTTTAGATCTGAAAATATGATTCAGATTTTAAGAATAGAAACCAAACAAATGTTTGGATCTCAAAAGCAATGTTTTCAGATTTAGACAACTGAAAAGTGCAATCAAAAGAAGCCTTAGACAATAAAACTCATTGACAAGGGCTCTATGAAAATTTTACAGACATGATGAATTTAACAGAAATAAAAAAAAAAATATGGTGAGTTTTGCATAATATCCTTTATTTTATCTTATTGTATTCTATATTATATTTTCACAGGATATAGGCCTATTTAAAATATAAAACCATCAATTTTTAAAAGTTCCTAAGTTTAAGTGTTCAGATAGGCCCCATATGGCATGATACATCTCAATATCTCAATCTGGGACAAATCGATTGAAATATTGAGCCTTTGATACAAGCTTTGGGTTAGTGTTTGGACCCATTTTGAAAATTTAACAAATGCCCAATCTGACCCGACGCAAGTTGCAACCCTCCACAGGATGGCCACTTGCCTCAAGTGCACCTTACTCTGTTTTTACTACTGAACCTTTTGTAATGTGTATTATTTATCAATAAATAAATAAAAAATAAAATAAAAATAATTGGCCCTTTTCCACAAAATGTTCAGACCATCTAATTAATAGGGTGTTGTCGAACACCTCCTTGAATCAAACGAAAAATTTGAGACATGAGCCGGGTAATAACTTTTGCGATTATTTCCTTGGGAACCTCAATTAAACATGGACATTTCAACAATTTTGTTAAAAAATCAAAACAATTTCCTGCTATTCAGTTTAATGGGTTGTATAACTATTGAATCTGAAATTAGGTTGATCACTATACTCTCAAATATTCTAATATCTGATTATTTTAAAGAGCACAATAAGGCAAAAACTCAACTCAATTTTCTTTTTTCCTTTTTCACATAATCTGGTTATTTCTGTCATAGTTCTCATAACTAATGAGAGGTGTATAAATCTCAGAATATGGTACAAATGGTGAGGTATCAACTTATGGAGATGTCTACAGCTATGGAATCCTTTTACTAGAGATGTTCACAGGAAAAAGACCCACACATGAGATGTTCAAAGATGATTTAAACCTCCATAAATTTGCAAAAATGGCTTTGCCTGAACAAGTGATGGAGATTTTAGACCCAATGCTCCAAGAAGAAGAAGATGAAACAAATGAGGAAGGTAGAATCAACTTTGAGGATCTGAGTCGCAAAAAGGAGACAATGCAAGAGTTTATGACTTCATTAATAAGAATCGGAGTCGAATGCTCAGCAGAACAGCCTAGAGAACGAATTGACACGAGCCATGTTGTTAGAGAATTGAATTTGATCAGAGAAAAGTTTCTCGGCATTGGAGTTGGGGTTCACCAAGCAAGATGAAGGAATATTAACACCAGGTTCCGTTATAATTACATTGTTTTTGTTGATATGATAGCTGTTTTCTTTTGAAAAACAAAATTGTGAGGGTTTAGGAATAAGGGTGTCATGAAAAATCGAAAAACTGAACCGAACTGAGAAAATTGAATCGCAAAATGCAATTAATTGAATCGATCGGTTCGGTTTCGGTTTCGGTTTGAATTTTTGAAAAATCAAAGGACCGGTTCATTTTTTTGTTAACCTATAAAAAACCGACGGTTAATCGAACCAACAGGTATATATATTTATATGTATATTTTATATATATTTTTAATATATGTCACATATCTTCTATGTATTTTATATAAATATATAAATATATAAATATATATATATATATATTATATATATAAATATATACTTATATTATATTTATAATGATCTATTTATAAATATATTATATATCATTTATTATTTATAATATAATATTATACATATATTTATATTATATATATTATAAATATTAAAAACCAAAGAATCAAACTGGTCAAAAACTGAAATTGGTGGACCGGTTAACCGGTGGTACTGGTTCAGTTTCGGTTTAGCAAAATAAAAAAACCGGTGCCAATGGTTCGGTTTACAAAAAGGGCCATGGTTTGGTTAACCGAACTGTGGACACCCCTACTTAGGAATGTTAGCAGGTTGAGTATGGCATGAATTTACAATTAAACAAGAATGTGATACCAAACTCTGTTTTACCCCCCACAATATTTTCAAAATACTCTGTTTTTGATGTTTAAACCTTATTTTGTGCACAGTCACATTCCACCCTGTATTGGGAATATCTCCCCATAAATAATAAATACAAGTATGGAAGATGTTCTCCATGTGCGGTCAGGACATGTTGTGAGGCATGCTCTGAGAGGAGCAGATCCAGACTCTACCAAATTGTGGGTTGGTTATCCCCCGCTCCCCTAGTCCTAATCACCTGCCAACAATATATATTCCAACAATCCATCAACATGATATAACACGGCACACCTCATACATGGCAGGTGTCGTTATAGTTATATTGTTTTTATTGATATGATAGTTGCTTTTGTTTTGAAATTATGAGGGCTTAGGAATGTAAGTGGATTGGGTGAGGCATGAATTTACCTACCGGAGCGTAAACCCAATTAAACAAGAATGTGATATACCAAACTCTATTTATTGGTCAGTTGTTTTTCCGATATCATATCTACCAAATTGTGGATTGGTTATCCTTTTCCCATAGTCTAATTCGCCTGCCAACAATATACATTCCAACAATCTATCAACATGATCGAACACCACACATCTCATACATGGCAAGTTCCATAAAAAAAAAAAAAAATCTAATTGTGGCTTCTAATTCCTTCTATAATATGGGAACGTTCAGGGCCATATAAACTTTTGACTCATTATCCATATAGATGAAATAGACCACATAAAGATTTTAAAATTGTATCTAGATCAGATCGGGACATCTTTTAGCTGAGCTAGGCCTTCTAAAAAAATTAGCTGAGTTATGTTCAAGACTTCAAGTGATTAATATTTTTCTATTTAAAAAGGATTCATTGTCGAAACAGAAACCGAGTTCCCCATCAACTGATTTTTCTTACATCCTGTATAACATTTTCTTTGTTGAATATAACCATTGCATTTGATGTTACAGTAGACTCTCTTCTCATTCAATGTTTTATTTTATGATTTTCTCTTAAATAAAAACCCACAACTAAGAGATGGACTATTATATAATTTGTGTAACAACTAAGAGAGGGTCTCTGCTGAATCAATCTGTATATAATAGAGTTAAAGGCCAATGACCTAATCCCTAGMTCATAGAGAAATCTTATGAGTATACTAATATAAATTAATCCCCAGAATTTGATTCCCAAGAACCAACAACGAAATAACAGAATAAATCAATGAATTAAAATGAACAAAAGCGTAATTAACCAAATAAATAAACACAGGTATGTATTCGACTCACACAAGCATCACTGGGAAAATAATCTACTGGAGTCACAGGAACAGGAATGGAGTACTAGGAGCGAAACACTATGTAGTCGAGTGAACTCTCTGGCTTCAATGCAATTGCTCTGCCTTCAAATCTTCCTTTGAATCGGTTTGTGGCTGGCTTTCAAGGCAACCTCTATTCGCGTTTTCAAATCGACTTCTGTTCTGAAGCAATCGAGTTTTCGAATTGACTTCTGTTCTCAAGCAATCCAGTTTTCAAATCGACTTCTGTTCTGGCTTTCAAGGCAACCTCTGCTCTGAAGCAATCGAGTTCTCAAGGCAACCTCTATTCGTGGCTGGCTTCATAATTCTCTAAATCGATGGAGATCGTCCATGGTTGTGGCTTCCTTTGAATCGGTGGAGAAATTGGCGAAGAAGAAATCGATGGAGAAATTGGCAAAGAAGAAAGAAATAACGCGCGAAGAAGAAGAAGAAAGAAGAAGATAATTGCAAATATCTCCCATACATGTACATTAATTAAATTCTTTGAGAGATGTTTTCAATTTTCCATGCTTTCAGAGTGTTTGCAGAGTTTTTTCTTTCAGGATGTACCTCGTTACTTCCATGTCACATCTTCAATCATTCGGACCATAGGTTTGTAGTGATAACAACCTAGACCCAAAATGTTCTGACCATATGCATGGTTGGCTTCTCCAAAGAGTAGTATAGCATCTGTATAAAGCGAATGAGCTAGGAATTCATGGGAATTACAAATTCTAAAGCCCTTTAACTCACCATTTATCAATGAAGAAGTCAGTAGCATAGAGAGTAAGGGTGTCAATGGACTGGTTTTGGATTGGACCCCATCCAGTCCAAAATTAATTTAGATGGATTGGACGGACCAACAAAACATATTGGATTGGACCTATCTGGTCTAAAATATTTATTAGATTGGATTGGACCTAGTCCATCTGTAACAAATTTATATTGAATTGGGTTGGATTAAGCCAATATCTGGTCCATTAATATAAGATAAGAATATATGTATCAATGGGTCGGGTTTGGGTTGATACCAATCTAAATCAAAATGAATTTGAACAGATTGGATGGTCCAAACATTGAATTGGACCGATCCAAATTGGTCCAAAGCATTCATTGGATTGGATTGGACCTGATCCATTTATAATGGACTCACATTGGACTGGATCGGATTGGACCAAATTCAGTCCAATTGACATCCCTAAAAGAGAAGACCTCTATATATGTAAATAAATAAGTAGGGTAAGAGAGGATACCCTTCCCTCAATTCTCATTAGGGAGTAAAAGGATTGCTACAATCACTGTTTATGATCACCTTCAAGGATGTTGAACCTATGCACGCCTATAGAAGAGAATAGAAATCCTCCAAGAAACCGAAAATCTTCAATCAGTGAATCAGAAATGACAACTTCACACAACATATGCCTTAGCAGAGTTCAGATCTGCACCCCACAACATCCCACATACAGCACATCTCCGCCGTGTATTGGAAAAATATCTCCCGGTGATGACATCATTAGTTCTGGTACTATCATCGGGAGATGTTCCCAATACACGATGGGGATGTGCTGTGGGACATTGTGAGGCACAGATGTGAACTTGCCTTATCAAGATTAATCTTCAACAAGAAGTACCCTTTGCCTAATTTTCTTTTATTCATTGAATACAATACTTCCCTGGCCACCACAACATTGTTGAGGATTTGCAAAGAAGAAGGTTTAGTCTGCATTTGGCATTCCTTATTTTAAGGACTCATCCCCCTTTTGCCGTTAAAATGACTATATAAATAACGAGTTTTTAACTGTAAAAGGGAAACAAGTCCTTAAAATAAGGAATGCCAAATGCCACCTAGTCTCCAAATCAATAATTTTGTTAAAATTTTAGAAGTGATATGGACCAACCCAATGGGTCGAAAGTTGTTGGTAGATTGTACTCGTTACTTTTTTTTGGTATAAGAACCAAAAATGTGTCATTAAAAAAAAGAAATGCTTATAGGGTTTTAGAGCAAACCTTCTATGAATTCACAAAGCTCATTGTTGTGAACCAAACAAAGTTGTGGTCGATTTTAGAAGATCATGATTCATAGTAGTGAAGTTATAATGAGAGGTTATAGAAGGTTACAATAGTTCTTAATTTGTTTATGATCTAAGGTCCAAGTAATAGTATCATCTTTTAGCCAAAAAAAAAAAAAGAAAATACTTTTTTTCTTCTTTCTAGTGGTTGTAGTTATGTGAAAGTATATAGTATTGTTATCTCCATTCTTTAACCAATCATACTGTGGGAGCATTGATTCTAGTATAACTCTTCCCAATCATACCATCTCTAATTCCAATTTTAACTTATTGCCTCCAATAATAAAGGCATTGTCATTCACTACAGTGGCTTTAATCTCTTCTTCACTTTGCCTTGGCAATTCTAATATCTTGGTTTTGAACTATAGGGATGATTTGTACCAATTTGAAAGCCATTGCTTATTTGTAGAATATCTTTGTGTAAAAGAATCTAGGGTTTCCACCAATGATCACCACGTAGGCACAAGTCCATGTAACCCTAAATCGAGAAGGCCACAATCATCAAGTAGATTTTTAAGACTAGTTCATAGAAACACTTAGACATCTATTCGTCTACTTATTTATTTTTGGAAAAGTATAGACAGGCCTAATGCAAATTTTTGAATTCACTGCAGATCTATAAACATTCTAAGTATCAAATATTCTCACTCTATATATCAATGCCCATCCGTAAATTGACATCAATTCCAAACTGGTACCTACCCTAACTGTATTTTGAGCATAAAAATTCTGACCCTGGGCTGAACCGTCATTCAGCCTATTATTTTTAATAGCTTTCAAATTACCGATGAGGGAAAGTACTAGGGCTGTTCACAGGTCGGGTTGGGTCGGTTTATTGAGATTTTTTCAACCGATCCGACTTGGTCGGGTTACTTGAAATTGAAACCAACACCGACCCTGTGTTAAGCAAAACCGACCTGGTTGGTTTGAGTCGGGTTGGGTCGGTTTTGGCTCTAAGTTCAACCATGGTAATAAATTGGTAGATTGGAGAAAGAATAAAATTTGATGTAAAAAAGGACACCTAATTCTATTAGAGAAAGAAGACTGAAATTGGTAGGGGGCGGACCAAATTAGAATAGAAGTTATCAAGAAAATAGAAAGTCAAATTGAATTAGAGAAAGAAGACTGAAATTTGTATATTTCAAGAAACCTTCTAATCTAAGTAAAAAATGATACCTAATTCTAATTGTAATTGGTTGCCTATTTGGTGTAAAAGACCATAAAAACTAGGATCCTTTGATTCTTTTCTTTAAACTTTTCCAAAAAAATTCCTTGTCTATTTGTCTTACAATACTTGCCATTAATATCATTTCCGACTAGAAGACTAGAAATTAAATTAGGTTGTAACTAGGATAGAGAACTTAGTTAAGTAAGAACTACGTAGGTTATAGATACTAACTACGAACTAACTACTAACTACTAAGTCGATTCGGTTCGGATCGATTTCGATTTTCATATGTGAAAACCAAAACCGATCCAAACCATCAGTTTATGATTTTTTACGATCCAAAACCAACTGGTGTTAAAGAAAACCCAACCGATTCGGGTTGAGTCGGTCCGAATTAATCGGTTTGATCGGATTAGTCTTCTTATGAACAGTCCGAGAAAGTACTTTGAGATGAATGATGATACTACTATATGGATTCCCAAAGAATATGTCAATACTAGCATCGAGTTTGCCCATATGCATAATGAAGATCCTAGTCACCTCTACTTGTTGGATAAGGAACTTTAGCATTAATTAGATTGGGTTTCTTTCTTTTAAGCACTCAAAGAGCAATGTCGTTAGACTAAAGAAGACATTGACCACGTGATAATCCCACTACATGTACATAATCATAGAAATTCCATTTACGTTTCAAAGTTATCATCTTTACTTTTTCCTTTATCAACTTTGTCAATACCCGATTTTTGTTCGGTTTGTCTTCTAAACCCTTAATTCGATTCTCAACATTCGATTTTGATTTTTTAGAAATACTAAAAAACTCTAAAAATTCAAATTTTAGCTCAAAGACCCCTAAATTCTCCATTAAACTCATTCGATTCCAATCTGATAGCCCCGATTAATCCCAATTAGACTAAGATTCTATTTTGAGCCCTCTGATTAATTTAGACACATACAAYTCAAATCTCCTTGATTTTAACAATTCTAAACCAATCAAACCATACAATTGAACCTAAAGCACACAAAACGTCTATCCATAAAGTTTGAACCCAAAATTCCCACATTTACCCCTCCATTAAATCGAAATTTCACTTTTGACTCTTTTGTAAGCCCAAAATTCCTGTGATCTTTACCTCTTGAACCAATCAGATATCACCATTAGGTCCCAGATATCCTAAAATCCCTACCTACAAAATTTTATTCCAAAATACCTTTGTTTTTCCTTCCATTGTACTAAGATTCCATTTCAAAGTTTTGGGTTAATCGAATTGACCCCTTCTAAAATGTCCGGTCTAAGCCTAGTTGGGCCAATTTGACTCTATCAATCAATCCAAAATGGTAAAAAAACCCACCTTGTCAAATTTAAACAAAAGTTACCTTTATTTATCCCTCTATAAGGCTTTAAATTAACCAAATCAAGCCCGTTCGGATCTGCTTAATCCAGATCCAATTGGACCATTCTGACCCTACCAAGTACCAACCAACCCATAATGTTCAAAACCATGCTCTGCCAAATTTCAATAAAAAAGACCCATATTTACCTCCGCAACCAAAATGGAATCATTTTGGCTAATTTCCACACACACCACTTCATACTTTGACCTACAACTCCACCATTACAGTAAATTGGAATTTCGGTTTGATGCTCTCAAACTCAAAATTACAAAAATAACTAATTTAGAAGAGATCAAATCAGCCCCACACAACGTCCCACAGCACATCCCCAATCTTGTCGCGGGATGATTTGAACTCAATTTCGAAAGAACTGTTCATCTCCTTCCCCGGAAACCGCGACGGACGGTTAGCCCGATCTCTTCTTCCCCGTTTCTCTCTCCTCCCCCTCTCTATATATCTCTCCCTCTCTATTTTTTCTTCCCCTTCGTTCTCTTCTTCTTCTCCCCAGTTCTGCTTCCCTGTTCTCCAACGCCACCGCCGCTGCGATTCTTGGCAGCGGCGGTTCGGCCCGTTATTCTCCCTATCCATTCCCTCTTTTTCCCTACCTCTCTCTCGTTTCCCTCAACTTATGAAATCCGTGAGCGTCACCCCTGTTCGGGTATCTCAGCCATAACCAGAGCCGAAATAAACATTCCTCCGACACCTGCGACGTTGCTACCCACTCGAACCTTGGMCAGACGCAAGCTGATATCAACTCGAATCCCCTCTGTAAGAAGCCCATCCCAAAACTGCAGTATCAATCTCTTCTTTTAAACAACACGGGCCAGAGATTCCCCCTAGTTCACATTCTATCTGAATATCAAGGACAAGAATGGACGGTCGTTTCTTCCTTCGGGCATCGGTCTTCGATGGATACTTTCAGTAACGCCGGCAAGGCCGACCTCAGTCCAATTCGCATCGCGAAACAGAGACTGTGAACGAGAACTGCGACTTTCAAATGGGCCATTGAACTCCAACCAGATGTACTGATCTCCACCGATCTGCTTTCAAACGTTATTGGCGATCAGACTCCAATCGAATCCATCGTACACGAGTCAAGGTATGAACCCGTGATGTTGGTAAGCTCTCGGTGGAGCCAGTGTTCTTGTGTTCTAGAGATCGGTACCATCTCCCAAACTCTGTTCCTGTGTTGGCATTGAACCTCCCCTCTTTGGGCTACATTACACACAAGGTGAGCTAGTTCTTTTATTTATTTATTTTTGGCATCGTTTTAACATTCGGACATCTATTTTGATCTGTTTAATGTTGGCCTCTCACCGTGGATTCAGGCTATTTTGATCTGTTTAATACTGGTCTTTTAACATAGGCATAGGCATCACCGCATTCATCTAGTGAACGGGATCATTTTCGAACAATCTATTTTGATCTGTTTCAGTCCCGTTTATGGGATGAAGACTCATCCATACCCCAATATAGTATGGAACAGTCTCGTCCACACTCCAATATATCGTGAAAGGAAAAAACTCTTAAATACATCCCTTCCAAAGTTTATTTTTGATCCCATGCTTCAAGGAGTAAGGGTCAGAGGTTGTGTGATATAAGACATACTGCATGTGTGATCTAAGACATACTGTACAAAGATATACCTTTAGTTTTATCTCTAAAATTTCTACAATTGCATTTTGACTATATGATCTAAAATATTAATTATTTTACTTAAATTTTTAAATTTTATAAAATTTTAATATTTTTATCAATAAAATAGTATTTTTACAAATTAAAAATATATTTTTTAATTTTTTTACTATTGTTTTATAAAAAGAATTAATATTTATTGGTTAATATTAATTCATTGATGCATTTTTTAAAACATTTATCATATAAAATGCAAGAATTAAATATTTATGATTAATTTTATACATCATTTATAAAATGTATAAAAAAAGTGTCAATACCACGCTAGATAAATTCAAACAGCTGTGGACTATAGTATAGTATGGATTGATCCATGCTTCAAAACACCCCCATAGATTAGATACAACATTTAAATTCTTATAACTCATGCCAACTTTTCTCCCTATGAATTAATTTTCTGGGCTGTATTGGGATAATTTTGAGGGAAGAATTAAAATTGATAAATGAATTTTCTTTTTTCTTTTATTTAGAAATGCAGAGGGACTAGATTAGTTTGACAGGGGTCTTCTCTTTTTCCCCTTTGCAATGCGGAAAATAAATAACCACCCAAACACGGGGAAGATTCATTACATGCTCACTAATAAAGGTTAAGTCATCACGGTTTGCATCGATTTTCAACTACTAATTAAAACCCTAAATATAAAAAATTAATAAATAACAAAAAAGAAATGTCAAAAAGTTGATGGTCTAAATGGTACCTGACCATTTGCAAGAATTAACAAACAAAAAAAAATGTAGTATTTGATAATGCCCGGGCACCAATGAGAATTGGCAAGTTTACAATTAGTGCCTTTCAACTAAAGTTGTACATAATTGATGCTAAGCTAGAAAATATTTTGTCTAATATTTTATATAAGGATTTGAACATGATATATATATATATATATATATATATATATATATATATATATTCTATTATATCTTGATATGTATCATTTTTTAAAAGAAAAAAATAACCAATGCAATAGTATGTAATGAGGATGAATATCCACAACTCAATGGTTTCCTTTTAGAGATTATATATCAAGGTGAAAATTACATATGATTAGAAGAAATCCACTAAGTAATAATTTAATATAATTATTTGGACATCAAAAAATTGTTACAACTCTAGAGTTACATTCCAAGTTAGATTCTTTATAAAGGTTCATTATAAGCTAGTTTTTGACACATTCAATCTTCTAGGTATGAGCCATTAAATTGGGTGTGTTGACCCTCAATAACATGACTACTCTAAGGTTTAATTGTAGAATGAGAATTTTAAAAATACTTTTCTTGTTAGCTACCCTTTTTACAACACTACTGAAAGATAACCTTTATGATCCATGGATATATAAGATTTTGCATCATATTTCATTTTTTATTATTTATTTTTTGGGTACCTACAGTAATATCTGTTTCTTAATAATAATTATCAATCTCTTCCATGCATGTGTAGGTGGCATTGTACCAAGGGACCAACCTAGCTCCTTGCACCAAATAACACATACAAATGGAGTTAAACTTCACCACTAGAGTCTTGTGCTTCATCCTCTTTTCCTTATTTTGGATTTGTTTGGCCAATGCCTTTGTCTTCCCAAAAGAAGCCCTTCCCACCCAAAGTGGCTACCTTCCAATCAACCCAAAGTCTACTTCTAGCATGTATTATGCATTCTATGAAGCGCAAAACCCGATTTCAACTCTATCTCAAACGCCTCTCCTCATTTGGCTCCAAGGTGGCCCAGGCTGTACTTCCATGGTTGGTAACCTTTATGAAGTTGGCCCTTGGATCGTGGATTTTGAACACCCAAGCGATGAAGACTTTATGCAATTTAACCCAAGTTTAAAACCAAATCCCGGTGCTTGGAATCGTAAGTTTGGCTTACTTTTCCTTGATAATCCAATTGGGTCTGGTTATAGTATCGCTGCAACACCTGAAGAAATACCAAGGGATATAGATACTGTTGTCAACCATCTTTTTGTTGCACTCAATGCATTTATGTCCTTAAACCAATTATTTAAGTCTCGCCCAATTTATATCACTGGTGAGAGCTATGCTGGAAAGTATATTCCCGCAATCGGGTGCTATATTCTACAACAAAATTCCCTTGTATCTACTTCCCACAAATTGAATTTAAAGGGAATTGCAATTGGTAATGGGTGGATTGACCCTATTAACCAATTGACTTCAATTCCCAATAATGTATATTTCTCAAGTTTAATTAATGAAAAACAAAAGATCGAGCTTGAGGCACTTCAAGTTGAGGCAATAACACTAGCCGGAGAGGGAAAATGGAGACAAGCAACTCAGGCAATTAAGGATTTCATGCACAAGTTGCAACAAATGACAGGTTTAGCTACTCTTTTTGATCTTAGGAGGAAGGATCGCTATTTAAATGAATGGGTTGGTGAATTTCTTGCCGAAGAGGATGTAATGATGGCTTTCGGTGCAAAGAGTTTGATTCAAAAAACATGCAGCAGGGACGTAAGTGAAGCTCTAATAGAAGATTATATGCAGTGTGCAAGATACATGATAGAGGAATTGTTAAATAAGACTAAGGTCTTGCTATACCAAGGAGAATTTGATTTAAAAGCTGGGGTGGTTGCCAACAAAGCATGGATAAATCAAATGAGTTGGGATGGTGTAGAAAAATTCCTAATGGCTAGGAGAAAGATTTGGAATGTAAATGGATCACTTGCAGGTTATGTGCAGCAATGGGCGAGCTTGACTCATGTTGTTGTTTTAGATTCTGGGCACATGGTACCTACTGATCAACCTGTGAGTGCTCAAGAAATGATTGAAGATTGGATCCTAGAGCGTGGTATTTTTGTAGATTAGAAACAGGCATAACTCAATGAAGTCCAAATTTAGAGGACTCTCATTGAATTCTTGTCATGTTTGTTTTGTTTGAATGCAAGTTGTACTAAATGAAGAGATGTTTTGGGATATTTCTATTATAAAAGCACTATATGTTGTCAATGTTGAACACCTTATGTGTGAGATGATAGTGGCCTTGACATGTAACATCTCATCCATAACCTAGTTGTATATGTTTTACAATTTTACAATTTATAGTGCTTTCTTAATAAAAAAAAAAGGAAAACTTATAAAATGTTTAGATAGGCTAGCATGACAAAGAATTTACCTCTGTGATATATTGGAGAAAGGTTGCAGCATATATTGATGTTGTAAATTTGTAATTCCATGATTCAAGAGGTAAGAAGTTTGATTTAGTGTAGTTTTTGAGATGGTCATAACTTGTGAATGGTAGATAAGGTTTGGAAGCCTATTTGCTTCTAATTTAACTTTATCAACTTGCATGGTCATAATTGTTATTTTTGTTCATTTTTCGGCCATAATAGGATAAATTACTTAGATATACTCTAAGGTTTGTGCTGAATACTAAAGTATAACCTATGGTTTTGTAAATACTTGTATATAATCCATGAAAACATTCTACTATTAACATTGATGGCATAGGTTAAAGGACAGAATTCAAAGAACTAAATCCCGTTATTGAATATTGGGTTCTTCTCCAAGTATGCCCAAGTTCAAAATATTCAAGAAACAAATCCCAAAAGAAAAATTGATTGATGAATAATGGATATGTACATTACGGGCTAGGAGGTGGTGTGTTTCATGAAGATTTGCATATGCTAGCGGATAATTTCTTATTATGGCTATGATCGACATTGTTATATGGATAATTGATTAACTCCACTCTTATTGTTTGTTTGACTATTGTCTTAAAATACCTCTACTATTTCTGACAATTGACTAACTGTTAAGTCTCTATCTTAACATGTGACATCACATCACATGGTTGATTAATGATCAAATAATACCAAAACTACCCTTGAATGGGCAAAAATGTCCTACCCTCGTCACAGCAGAAACGGGAACAACTAGTTTGGGTAAAAAATGGAATCTCCCTCCCTGTTATCGTCTCTATTCACCACCGTCACAGCAGAAATGGGAACAACAATGGAAACAAACAGAAACAACGTATGAACTTAATAAACAATCTCTTCGGTGGCTCCATCTGTTGCAGTTTATTCTTCAAGATTTGATAGCGTTGTGAGAAATCTCTAGCACTACCGGATCATCGGGGTTTGGGTCTATTCCACCACCGTAGATGATGAGGGGACCGCCACCGCCACCTCCACCTAATTAAGTTAGCTGATTACCATAACGCAATCGATCACTACTCACCAAAGGACCATTAATTGTATGCCAGAGGCGCCAAAGGTTACGAAGAAGACGACCAGCTATGGAGATGTGGAGGTAAATAAGAAAATATGGCAGGTCGTGAAGTGCTACCAACACCATTACTAGCAGAAGAACCAACAACTGGCTTCTCAGCTGCAGATTCGGCTAGCCATGAAGTGCTTCAGCAGCCTTCAGATGTTTGATAATTTCCCTCTTGCAATGATTTGGCATGCCAGTGCCACGGAGAGCTTCTGGTAGTGGTGAAGACGTTTTCTTGGAAGTGGATTTTGAGGTGGAAGAGTACAAATTACTATTTTTGCCTATGTTCACACTTCACACATAAATGTACAAATTACGCTATATTTAAATATTAGACTAATTCATTTCAGGTACGCCTCAATCCAAACCTAACCCGAACCCGTTTAAGGCTCACCTAACACTATTAATAGGGTCAGGTCACTGCGGATTTACCATTATGCCATTTGCATGGCCGTGTTCTCTCGGAGCGACGGGATCTGCTCCCCACGTTGACCCACCGTGCATTGAGAATATATCTCCTGTGAATAATAGGATGTGCGTGTGAGGAGAAGATCTGGTCTTTAGAATCCGATGTCATGCCATGCACGCAAAATGACTACCAGCAGCAGATGATTGATTAGATCATAGAGAGAAAGGAGGAAATTTATTATTAAAAATCAAGTTTTTTGGTTAATTGGTCATGAGACAGTAAAATGATAATTTAAAGTTTAAACTATATATATATATATATATATATATACACAATTTGACCTAATTTTGCCTATTAATTTATGCATAAAAAGACTACAGTCTTGTCAAGTGGAGTCAATTTCTTACATGGGCATAAAAATTTACATCTAAGTCACCCAAATCCTGTAATATTATTATCTTACATAATAATATCTCTGTAATATTATTATGGTTTTCGATTACTAACCTAACTATCTCAAGCATAGTTTTTAAAATCGAACGGGTCAGAGGTTCGGTTATCGGTTTGAACAGTCTGATTATTCGATTCGAACAGTCGATTCATTCTGACAAAAAATAAAAAAATTTAAAAAAATTAAAAAATTTGAAAAACGGTCAAAACCGTTCAAACGGTTTAAACAGTTAATTGGTCGGTTCAGCGGTTTGCTGACCAAAATCAATAATTTTGGAGAAAAAAACGGTTTTAGGGGAAAATGAACCAATTCCCAATTTTTCCGGTTCGACCGTTCGGTCTGGTCCGATTTTGAAAACCATGACCCCAAGCATTAAGTGGTAAATCCTCCCTCCCTGTCGATAGTTTTTCTCTCTCCTCCCTATTCATTTTCATTTCCAGCCTTTGATGGAATGAACGTCCTTCAATTCTTCCGATTATTGGCGTTCTACCTCCCGGTATTTGTAGTAGCATCGTTCGTCGACCTTTGCTCTTTGCACAAACGTAGACAAAAGATTGACGACGAGGTGAACTTTCTATTCTTCCTCGGACTACACTCAAGCAAGGTATTTCAACTAAATTGGCAGCTTGAAGTTCGTATTGCAATGCTAAAAAAATGGGCAATATCTTGCTACCTATTGCTTGTTATTGGAAGAAATAACTGATGCTGAAATTTCTGTTGGATTACGGAGATTAGTTCTTGCCCTCTTACAATTTTCTATCGAAAAAATTAGTTTTCCATCCCTTGTTTTTCGTCTAGAATCTTGCGTTTGCTTGAACCAACCCAACATTCCAGTGTGTATTCTGTAACCCACACTCGCATTCAAACCCCATTCACTCCTACTCCATGTTTTTGCATGTTCAGTATCTTGTATGCATGTTTTTTTGTTGTTTGACGAATGTTTTGTGCATTTACAATTTCATGAATGTAAATATTTTGAAACCAATGGCATCGAGAGGAATTTGCACCAGATGTTCACCAAAACACTTCAACGACTTTATTTCAAAGTTGTCGTTAAGGAGAGAGCACAATGAGGCTCTTAATGCCACCCCCTTTGGACATCTACTAGGCATTCCACCAAATACTTTTGATAAGGCGCTTATTATCGCGATGGTACAACGTTGGGACTCAGAGACCATGACATTCAATTTAGGTGTGAGTATGTATCATTTACCAACTGGGACATTGCACTAATATTGGGACTGAGGTTAGAAGGACGTCCCGTGATTACGAACATGGACTCGCCTGCACCAGAGTTCATTAGTCATTTGTTTGGAGTTAGTGCTGATTCCTCCATGCAACTGCTCCTGATCATGGTGGAGGATAAGGTCCTTAGTATAGTGCATGAGGAATTAAATGAATCAATAGAAGATGTGGTGAGGTTGATTCTTTTGCACCTTTTTGGTTCCATTTTGTTTCCACAGGGGGGTCATGTGAGCTTTGTTTGGGCTAGTTTTATCAATGATCTGGCACACATAACTCCCGTCAGAGGCATGTAGTCAGATTGGCGTTATTGGAGATGGGCGGAAGCGGCGACAGCAGCGCTGGTGGATGGTGGTCGTTATGGTTCACAGGGCTGGGGCGGAATTGGTTTGGAGGAGGAAGAAGATGAATAGTGTTTTTGCCCTTATTTGAAATATTTTTTAAAAATTATATTAAAATGATTATTTTTATTGATATTAGGGCCCAAAAGTTGCCCTTATCAGCTATAATCCTTTTTTAAATTAATTTGGACTATTGGCGGTTTTTGAGTTCTTATTCAAGGGTATGACCAAATTGGGTCACGGTTCAGCCAGTTCTTATATGAATCGAGCGGTCATGTATTTTTATTACTTATTAATAATTAATAAATAATAAAATATTTATAAATGGTTGGGCAACTATTTATTAATAGTACCATACCGATGCTATTTGTTAATATTAATTAATTAATAATATATTAATAACAATAATTATTAATTAATAATAAAGTAAAAAATATTAAATAAATACAAAACATTACTACTTAATTATTGATAATAAACTAAAATAAAATGATATTATATACTAAATAGTTAATTAATTATTGATAATAATCAAAATAATATAAAATTATTAATTTTTATTTCATAATACAAAATATTAATCACTAAAAACTAATTATTAATTACTAATTAAATAATAGAGCTATGACCTAATTGCGTATATAGAAGGATTTGGGGATCTTTTATGGGTAATACCCAGTAGAAGGTTTTGGGCTTTTTTTAGAGGGATGATCCCATTGAATTATGGTTCAACGGATTCGTAGGTGGACTGGCGGTTAGATGTTTTGTATCCAAGGGCTGATACCAGCTTCTTTTGGAAATATTTTCATCACTAGAAGTTCTTGCAATATCAAATACTGGTTTGGAGGGAAATTAAATATTCCAGAAGATTTAGGCCGACTAACACCCTTAACTTTCATTTCTATGGGTTTAAATAATCTCTCAGGTATGTTCCCTAACTCACTTTACAACATATTACCTACCTTTGGAGATTATTGTTGCCACCACCAACCAATTGTATAGGAGCTAGCATTCCACCAAATATTGATCTCACCCTTCCAAAGCTAAAAGGTTTTGTTATTCATTCAAACCATTTTACTGCAAGGATTCCTGTTTCCTTATTTAATATTTCGATCAGGAATTGAAATATTAATTTGATATTGGAAATAACAATGTTGATGGAGCAGTCCCTAGTAATTTTGGTATCCTTCAAAACCTCCAATGGCTGAATATTGCTTAAAATCGACTCGGAACAGCAAGAAATTTTTATGATTTGAGTTTCCTCACTTCCTTGACCAATTGCACACAACTTCCAAAGTTATCCATAATAAGCAATAATATTTTCAGGGGGTGTTCTTTTTTCTGGATTTTGAGAGAGGGAAAATTGGTCAATGGGATTTTGATTCCCATTGACCAAGAATCTTATGTTCTTTTTTCATATTTATGTGAGGACCAGGGAAAGTTTATTTTCCTGTGTATCAGTTATCCGGGTAAATAATACCCATCTCCTAAGTGGGTAAATGACTTTCCCACCTAGGGGGAAAATTACCAACACTTGAATGGAACAAAAATGTCCCTTTTAATAATGGATTTTTATGGCTAAAATGGGTATTGCCTTATTTATATTGGAAATAAAAGGACATGGTTAAATGTATTTACCCGGGTAAGTCTTTCCTGGGAAACATTAGGGTAAATACATTTACCTGGGTAAATAACTTATCGAAAAGCGAATGAGACCTCAAAGGTTCATTGCCAAGTTCCATAGCTAATCTCTCAACTAAGCTTGAATATCTTACCTTGGGAGCCAACCAAATATCAGGTAGAATCCCCACATCAACTTATTACAACTGGGCATGCAACAAAATTTATTGACAGCCTGACAGGTAATATTCTTGCTAACATTGGAAGGGTCCAAAAGCTTGGACAAAAATGACTATCCCACCTAGGAGGGAAATTTCCAACACTTGAATGGGACAAAAATGCCCCTTTTAATAACGGATTTTTATGGCTAAAATGGTCATTGCCTTATTTAGATTGGAAATAAAAGAACATGGGTAAATGCATTTACCTGGGTAAGTCTTTCCTGGGAAACACTTGGGTAAATACATTTACCCATGTAAATAACTTACCGAAAAGCGAACGAGGCCTCAAAGGTTCATTGCCAATTCCATAGCTAATCTCTCAACTAAGCTTGAATATCTTACCTTGGGAGCCAACCAAATATCAGGCAAAATCCCCACATCAACTTATTACAACAGGGTGTGCAAGAAAATTTATTGACAAACTGACAGCTAATATTCCTGCTAGAATTGGAAGGGTCCAAAACCTTGGACAAAAATGACCATCCCACCTAGGGGGGAAATTGCCAACACTTGAATGGGACAAAAATGCCCCTTTCAATAATGGATTTTTATGGCTAAAATGGTCATTGCCTTATTTACATTGCAAATAAAAGAACAAGGGTAAATGCATTTACCCAGGAAAGTCTTTCCTGGGAAACACTTGAGTAAATACATTTACCTAGGTAAATAACTTACTGAAAAGCAAACGAGGCCTCAAAGGTTCATTGCCAAGTTCCATAGCTAATCTCTCAACTAAGCTTGAATATCTTACCTTGGGAGCCAACCAAATAACAGGTAGAATCCCCACATCAACTTATTACAACTGAGCATGCAACAAAATTTATTGACAGCCTGACAGGTAATATTCCTGCTAGCACTGGAAGGGTCCAAAAGCTTGGACAAAAATGACCGTCCCTCCTAGGGGGGAAATTGCCAACACTTGAATGGGACAAAAATGCTCCTTTTAATAATGGATTTTTATGGCTAAAATGGTCATTGCCTTATTTACATTGGAAATAAAAGAACATGGGTTAATGCATTTACCCAGGTAAGTCTTTCTTCGGAAACACTTGGGTAAAAACATTTACCCAGGAAAATAACTTACCGAAAAGCAAACGAGGCCTCAAAGGTTCATTGCCAACTTCCATAGCTAATCTCTCAACTAAGCTTGAATATCTTACCTTGAGAGCCAACCAAATATCAGGCAGAATCCCCACATCAACTTATTACAACTGGGCATGCAAGAAAATTTATTGACAGCCTGGCAGGTAATATTCCTGCTAACATTGGAAGGGTCCAAAAGATTGGACAAAATTGACTTTCCCACCTAGGGGGAAAATTGCCAACACTTGAATGGGACAAAAATGCCCCTTTTAATAATGGATTTTTATGGCTAAAATGGTCATTGCCTTATTTACATTGGAAATAAAAGAACATGGGTAAATGCATTTACCCGGGTAAGTCTTTCCTGGGAAACACTTGGGTCAATACATTTACCCGGGTAAATAACATAGCGAAAAGCAAACGAGGCCTCAAAGGTTCATTGCCAAGTTCCATAGCTAATCTCTCCACTAGGCTTGAATATTTTTCCTTGGGAGCCAACCAAATATCAGGCAGAATCCCCACATTAAATTATTTCAACTGGGCATGCAAGAAGATTTATTGATAGCTTGACAGGTAATATTCCTGCTAACATTGGAAGGGTCCAAAAGCATGGAGAAAAATGACTGTCCCACCTAAGGGGAAAATTACCAACACTTGAATGGGACAAAACTGCCCCTTTCAATAATGGATTTTTATGGCTAAAATGGACATTGCCTTATTTACATTGGAAATAAAAGAACATGGGTAAATGCATTTACCCGAGTAAGTCTTTCCTAGGAAACACTTGGGTAAATACATTTTCCCGGGTAAATTAATTAACAAAAAGTGAAGGAGGCCTCAAAGGTTCATTGCCAAGTTCCATAGCTAATCTCTCCACTAAGCTTAAATATCTTACCTTGGGAGCCAACCAAATATCATGTAGAATCCCCACATCAACTTATTTCAACAGGGATGCAAGAAGATTTATTCACAGCCTGACAGGTAATATTCCTGCTAACATTGGAAGGGTCTAAAAGCATGGAGAAAAATGACTGTCCCACCTAGGGAGAAAATTGCCAACACTTGAAAGGGACAAAACTGTCCCTTTCAATAATGGATTTTTATGGCTAAAATGGACATTGCCTTATTTACATTGGAAATAAAAGAACGTGGGTAAATGCATTTACCCGGGTAAGTCATTCCTGGGAAACACTTCGGTAAATACATTTACCCGTGTAAATTACTTACCGAAAAGCGAAGGAGGCCTCAAAGGTTCATTGCCAAGTTCCATAGCTAATCTCTCCACTAAGCTTGAATATCTTACCTTGGGAGCCAACTAAATATCAAGCGGAATACCCACATCAACTTATTATAACTGGGCATGCAAGAAAATTTACTGACAGCCTGACAAGTAATATTCCTAGTAGCATTGGAAGGGTCCAAAAGCTTGGACAAAAATGACTTTCCCACCTAGGGGGAAAATTTCCAACACTTGAATGGGACAAAAATGCCCCTTTTAATAATGGATTTTTATGGCTAAAATGGTCATTGGCTTATTTACATTGGAAATAAAAGAACATGGGTAAATGCATTTACCCTAGTAAGTCTTTCCTGGGAAAATTGGGTAAATAACTTATTGAAAAGCAAATGAGGCCTCAAAGGTTCATTGCCAAATTCCTTAGCTAATTTCTTCACTAAGCTTGAATATCTTACCTTGGGAGCCAACCAAATATCAGGCAGAATCCCCACATCAACTTATTTCAACTGGGCTTGCAAGAAAATTTACTGACAACCTGATAGGTAATATTCCTGCTAGCATTGGAAGGGTCCAAAAACTTGGACAAAAATGACTTTCCCACCTAGGGGGAAAATTGCCAATACTTGAATGGGACAAAAATGCCCCTTTTAATAATGGATTATTATGCATAAAATGGTCATTGCCTTCTTTACATTGGAAATAAAAGAACATGGGTAAAGGCATTTACCCGGGTAAGTCTTTCCTGGGAAACACTTGGGTAAATACATTTACCCAAGTAAATAACTTAGCGAAAAGCGAACAAGGCCTCAAAGGTTCATTGCCAAGTTCCATAGCTAATCTCTCTACTAAGCTTGAATATCTTACCTTGGGAGCCAACCAAATATCAAGCGGAATCCCCACATCAACTTATTATAACCGGGCATGCAAGAAAATTTACTGACAGCCTAACAAGTAATATTCCTGGTAGCATTGGAAGGGTCCAAAAGCTTGGACAAAAATGACTTTCCCACCTAGGGGGAAAATTGCCAACACTTGAATGGGACAAAAATGCCCCTTTTAATAATGGATTTTTATGGCTAAAATGGTCATTGACTTATTTACATTGGAAATAAAAGAACATGGATAAATGCATTTACCCTAGTAAGTCTTTCCTGGGAAAGACTTGGGTAAATACATTTACCCGAGTAAATAACTTACTGAAAAGCGAACGAGGCCTCAAAGGTTCATTGCCAAGTTTCATATGATGGGATGAGAGATCCATCGTATGGACACCCAAATCTTGCGGAATAAGGTGGGCGAACTTCAAAAATTTTTTTCTCTCCCTTCAACTATGAATCGCATTCCCTTTTTAGAAAATCATATTTTCAATGATCAATCTTGAACCATAAACTGAACCAGATTTGAACAAAAGTAGTAGGAGAGAATTATACCTGATACGGAGAAGTAATATCTCCCAATGGAGGTGTTCATGCCCAAAGAAGGATCCAAAGACTGTTCTCACTGAAGATGGCGCAGTGTAGGATGGAGCCGAATCAACAGTGTTCTTCTCCATGAACCTAGTCCTTCGTAAGAAATAGCAGGATGGTACGTAAGCACAACTTCCTATCAGTCCTTTCACAAAGAACTGATATCAAGATCAAATCTTGAATTCTCCCCTTGAACTGGAGATCGAACCGGCAAAGTAGGCGACAAGAAGAAGGAGGCGACAAGAAAGAATTTTGCAGAGTTGTTTAATTCTTTCTTTTGTGGTTTCAGCTCTAAAGAGGATGTGAGTGTGTGTGTCATCTAAAGGCTGCCGTCCCTTCCTTCATTTGTAACCCTAAAGGATCAGTCCCTAATCCAATTAGGAGTTGCTGATCCAAATCATATTTGGATCAGACATCCCTTTAGGTGATAAAGATAAACCCTTATCTTATCTGCAGATTAGATCAACCTTCTCCTAATCTCATTAGGAGGTTTCCAAATCTGAATCATATTCAGATTTGAACTGTTTGAGTGGATAGGGTTAAGACCCTATCCCATCTTTTAATCCATCTCAGAATTCGCCCCATATTTAACTCATTAATTTAGCCAAGTTTGAAATGGGCTTGAGGCCCATTAAGGTTATGTGCTCACTTAGCCTTCTTAACTGCTGCCCAATTGGGCTTCCTTATATGACATGGGACCCAAAGCATCGATCTACACATCAGCCACATGGGTTCGGCCCAGCCTTTGTTACAAGGCCTGGCCGAATACACTGTTATGGACAGTGCACCCCCTGAAATCCATCAAATGGGCTCTATGGGTCCAATACTTACCCTAAGTGGTCCCTGGGCCAAGCCACCTTGTAACACC
>NW_010729192.1:1468950-1512996 GCF_000365185.1 Nelumbo nucifera
AACACCTTCTGCTCACTTGGGTCATAGAATAGGTAACCCACAAAGCCTTTTGGGTAGCCTACAAATAGGCAACGACTGGTCTTGGATTCCAACTTGTTTGCACTCGTTCTTTTAACGTGTGCTGGATAACCCCAAATCTTCAAGTGTCTGGCACTTGGTTTCTTTCCGATTCAAAGATCATATGGAATGTTCGGAACTGATTTGGTTGGAACCCAATTTGGCATGTAAATCGCAATCTCTAACGCGTAGCCCCAAAAGGATATGGGTAACTCTGTGTGTATGAGAAGTGCCCAGACCATATCAAGCGGAATCCCCACATCAACTTATTACAACCGGGCATGCAAGAAAATTTATTGATAGCCTGACAAGTAATATTCCTGGTAATATTGGAAGGGTCCAAAAGCTTGGACAAAAATGACTTTCCCACCTAAGGGGAAAATTGCCAACATTTGAATGGAACAAAAATGCCCCTTTTAATAATGAATTTTTTTGCTTAAAATGGTCATTACCTTATTTACATTGGAAATAAAAAAACATGGATAAATGCATTAACCCGGATAAGTCCTTATTTACATTAGCTTCTAATTGGGTTCCATAGCTTATTGTACACGCCTTAACTGGGTTTTTTCTCCTTTTGAAAAAAAGAAAAGGAGAAAGAGACAGCTGGTATTTCCATCTTGCTTCCAATGTGCATGTAGACCACACTATACCCATGTAAACAACTTCCCTAGAGTTAGTTCATTGTTTACACCTTGTTAATTTATATATAGTAGATTTGGAGACCGGAGTCCTTGTTAGAAAGACAAAGCTTGCATAAACAAGCAATAAAGTCAGAATTCTTTTGAGCTGGGCCAACCCTGGAAACTTATGGGCCGGRTGAGAAATAATCACCAGTAGTCAAATTCAACGAAGACTACAATGACAGAAAATTCAAATAATCACCACTAGTCAGAATTCTTTTGCCTTATCATTTACGCGTAGAAGAGCTATCAAATTCAAATGAAGTCAATTTTGTATTCTTCACCTTCAAATCTTTTCTTCTCCTACTGATAACAACGAAGACTACAATGACAGAAGAGACAGAGTGCCTTCCATGATCAAGTTCTTTTCATATACATTCCATGTTTTACTTCTTGTATTACTGTTTTAGCACCTTCTGCAAATTGAATTGGCCATTACATATTTGGTGACGATCCGGCCGTCAAGTGATGATGACTTGTTTAATTAAAAGAAGATTTGAACTCCGTCGTCTCACAAAACTTATTTGTGGGAGTACTCATCGATCTCTGCGTCTCTGCTACGTTGGAAATGCAGGTTCTCCGCGTTGCGAGTGCCAGTAGTGGCCTTCCCCTGATACGCCTTTGCTACGCTAATAAAGTAATAACCCCACTTTCCTTATCCAAGGTGGAGCCTCAACATAAAACCTGCGTCGGGGTTTTTATGATTCAGTCCACCCCTAGGAAATCCTAGCTCCACCTAGGGTGGATCTGATTTATAGGGGTGGTTATTAATATACTAGGAGGGGGTTGTAAAAAAGATTTTTAAGGGAAAGTGCAGTCCAAAAATCCTTTTATTTTTTTCTCTTTTTCTTTTAATTTTTTAATTTTTCTAATTCTACATAATTCCATATAATACATAAGATGTCAAGAAAATTTTCATGTTCTGCATATGAAATTTTCAATCAGCCTTGAGAATAGAGTGATGGAAACTTTTAATCATTTAATGTGGAAATTACATGACCCATCTTTTAAAACTCCTTTCATGTGCCAGCTGTTTAAGGTAATAATTACTTTGCACTTTAGGCTCAGTTTGGATGGAGTACAAATGCAAATATGTATAGCGTAAATACATACAAAATAATACCAAATATAAAGTTTCGCACTCTACATATTTGCATTTGTACTCCCTCCAAACTCAGACTTAAAGATGTTAGGGGGTTGTGTTTTTTTGGGTTTGTGTAGTAGGTGGGTGTTATTTTTTCATAAAGTTTTTACAGTATAGTATTAAGCATACTAATAATTACTTTTTATAGTATAAGGATAATTTATTACTCATATATAATAAAAAAGTAATTATTAATAGGTTATATTTATTAACTATATTGTTAATAAAAGCATAATATGATAATTATTTTATTTATGAACAAATATATAATTAACTATAACTTAATTAAGCTTATAAAAACTATAACTTAATTAATTTAACTTAATAGCTTAGTTAATCTTAATTATAATAATATAGCATGAATTATCAAAAATTTTTAGTAAAATTAAAATTAAACAAAATTGTTAATTTTAAAATTAATATATATATATATATATATATATATCAGAACATCTTGCACATATTTATATTATTTATACATACTTATAAGATATTTTATATTATAAAATGTATAAAATAATTTTTATATAGATATTCTATAAAGATATGATATAAAATATTATATATATTCATTATTTTATACATAAAATTCATAAGCTTGGATTTAAACTTGGCCCTATTCACTCATAGGCTATAGCCCTTATTACAATTTCTAAGCGCAGGACAGGCTCATACACGTAGGACTAAGTATGGGATTATGTTTTAATTTAATAATTTTGGCCTAAACCTAGTTAAGACCTGAGTTTGGGCCAAAGCTTTATCACATGTGCCAAGCCCAGCCTGGGGCCCACTTGGCTCCACCCATGGTCATTGCTACTTAGCTTCCATCTATTTTAATTCTAATTAATACAAGTTTGTTAATAAAACAAAACAAATATTAGTAAGGAATAATTAATCTTGAAATTAATTTTTATAATTTATTTTTATTAAAATTGCATTTAAAAAATAATGATAAAATCAATAAAATATAATAAAAATAAACCAAAAATTATAATTAATGACAATAATAAATATATTTTAAAAAAAATTGTTGACTTTAAAATCAATTAAAAATAGCAATGTTAAAAAATTTTAATATAAAATAAAGAAGTTAGTAGAAAATTAATAAAACTAAGTACTAGTATAAATTTATTAATAAGATTAATAATGTAAGAAAAAATTTAGCTAAGATTTCTAGCTAGGGGTGAACTGAATTCTGCTCATGAATTAATTAATACCAAATTCACGATCAGGATGCGATTTGGGGGGTAAGAGGGAGCTACAATTTCAGATTTAGGTGGATTGCAGTACACTTATCCCAAAATATAAAGGCAATAGCCACATCTCTTAAAAGTGGCAGTCAATGATCAAAACTAAACTGACAGAAAAGAAATTTGAATTTGACAGTCAATGCCATTTAGTCATTCCAGGAACATAATGGTCACAATTGAGCGTCCAAGAAGCCATTGACCATCATTATTCTTCTCTTCTCTGAATCATGGCAAGATCAATTTGTGTTTAAATAATCAGGTATATGCTTTCAATTAAGATAATTAAATCAATCCTTCCAATTCTCAATGATGCTTGCGCTTCCACTGATGAGTTTAACCATATTCTTTTCATCTACCTTTCATGCCTTCCTCCTCTTGTGTTTGAGTTTATTGAGTTCAGAATGTTTCACCATCAGAACTGTTGCCACAACCAAATTTGGAAACGATACAGACAGACTAGCCTTGCTTGAGTTCAAGAATCGGATCATTAATGGCGATTCCCTTGGAGCACTTGGTTCTTGGAACGATTCTCTCCATTTCTGTCAATGGCCTGGTGTCACATGTGGTCGTCGTAGGCATCAACGAGTTACTGTCCTCAACTTACAAAACCTTGATCTTCTTGGAACTATATCTCCTTACATTGGGAACCTCACTTTTCTTCAAACTATCAACCTCCAAAATAACTTCTTCCATGGCGCCATCCCCCAAGAGGTTGGTCATTTGTTCCGTCTACACAATATCTCTGTTAACAATAATACTCTAGAAGGAGAGATACCAACTAATCTGACCCACTGCTATAACCTCAGAGTCCTCGATGTGAAGTATAACAACCTCAACGGAAAGATTCCTAGAGAACTTGGGTCTTTGTCCAAACTTACTTCTTTCTACCTACGTCGCAACTACTTCATCGGACCGATACCAGCTTCTTTAGGGAACCTTTCATCGCTACGAGATCTTGCGATATCAGAGAATGGTTTGGAGGGAAATGTTCCAGAAGATCTAGGCCGACTGACACACTTGACTTACCTTTCTATTCATTTAAATAATCTCTCTGGTATGCTCCCTAACTCACTTTACAATATATCATCTCTCAAGATCATTTCTGCCTCAGACAATCAAATGCATGGGAGCCTTCCACCAGATATAGGCCTCACCCTTCCAAATCTCAGTTTTTTCAGTATTCCTTCAAACCGATTTACTGGAGGAATTCCAGTTACCCTGCTTAACATTTCAAAACTCGAAACATTTGATATTGGCGATAACAGTTTTGGTGGAACAGTCCCCACTCACCTGGGTGTCCTTCGAAATCTCTACTGGCTAAACATTGCTTATAATGGATTTGAATCTGATGAATTAAGCTTCCTCGCTTCCTTAGCCAACTGCTCATATTTACGAGTATTGAACGTAAATGACAATATGCTCAGAGGTTCATTGCCGAGCGCTATAGCCAACCTCTCCATCCGGCTTGAATATTTAGCCCTTGGAGGCAACCAAATATCTGGAAGCATCCCCACAGAAATTGATAATCTCATCAGTTTATTAGCGTTTGGCGTGGAGGAAAATTTCTTAACTGGTAAAATTCCTCCTACCGTAGGAAAGCTCCAGAATCTAAATGAATTGAACTTGAGGGACAATAGATTCTTTGGATTGATTCCATCCTCCATATGCAACATCACTTTTCTCTATAAACTCGACTTAGGAGGGAATAAACTTGGTGGAAGAATTCCTTCTAGCCTTGGAAATTGCCAAAATCTACAAGTATTGAAACTTGATTACAACAATCTTAGCGGTACCATACCCAAATCCATATTTGGACTTTCTACCCTATTGACGAACCTTAGCCTAGCTCATAATTCTCTTTCAGGTTCTCTACCATTGGAAATAGGCAAGTTACAAAATATTGGATTTCTGGATGTCAGCGAAAATAAGTTATCGGGTGAAATTCCTACCACCATTGGTGATTGTTTCAGTTTAGAATACCTTTCTTTGGAGGGTAACTTCTTTAATGGAACTATTCCGCTGACACTGGGTTCATTGAAAGGTATTCGAATTCTAGATCTTTCAAGGAACAACTTATCAGGGTGGATACCAGAAGATGTTGAAAATCTCGCCTTTTTGGAAAGTATGAATCTATCATTCAACAATCTTGAGGGTGAGGTACCAACTAAAGGAGCTTTTGCTAATCCAAGTATAATTTCAGTGGTTGGAAATGATAAGCTTTGTGGGGGTATCATGGAACTACATTTGCCAATTTGCTCATCAAATTCTACAAAAAGAAGAAAGTCTTCTAACACCAAAGTACTAATCAGTATAACTACTGTGGTTCCTTGTTGTTTCCTCTTGCTATCATGTTTCCTAATTATTCTTTATTGGAAAAGAAACTCCAAAAGGAAACCTTCGGATACACCTCCCATGAATGATCATCAACTTCTAAAGGTTTCTTACAAGGAACTCTTTCAAGCTACCGGCGGATTTTCTATGGAGAATTTAATTGGCTCGGGTAGCTTTGGCTTTGTGTACAAAGGAATTCTCAGTCAAGGAACAATTGTTGCAGTAAAGGTTCTCAATCTTCAGCGACCAAGAGCTACCAAAAGTTTCATGGCTGAATGCAATGCATTGAGAAACATTCGGCATCGAAATCTGGTTAAGCTTTTAACTTGTTGTTCAAGTTTGGATATAATAGGGAATGATTTCAAAGCTCTAGTTTTTCATTATATGCCCAATGGAAGTCTTGATGAGTGGTTGCATTTGGATGTGAATACACACAGAGGGAGTCTAAACATTCTTCAAAGGTTAAATATTGCAATTGATGTAGCCACGGCATTGGATTATCTTCATCACCATTGTCAAACACCAATAGTTCATTGTGATTTGAAGCCGAGCAATGTTCTTCTTGATAATGATATGACCGCTCATATTAGTGACTTCGGTCTAGCAAAGCTACTCTTACAAGTCAGCAATGATTCTTGTTCGATCCAAACTAGCTCATTTAGATTGAAGGGGACTATTGGCTACACTGCTCCAGGTAATTTACTATTCTATACCCTTTTATCAATGACTATTAAATTAATACATTTTTTTTCATATTTCTTAATTAGGGTAATTTGCTAAAACTTCCCCTCTTTCGTGATTGCAATCACCTCCCCTGAACTTTCTAATACAGTTGCAAGTAGACCCCCTTTGTTAGAATCCTCTAAAAATAGGCATGAGAATATCCAAAATACCCATGCAGTTATTTTTTACCGAAGTCTTTGTTTTTCAAATTTTCTCTTCATATGAATCGCTAACCCAAACCCTTCCAATCTCGTTTCTGATGAAATCGTTTTTTTTTTCAAATTTATCTTCATATCAATAGCTCAAAGGTAAAGCTGAAACTTTAAATTCTCTAATTTTTTTGTTGTTTATAAAGTTTGTATTGTTTTTTTCTTTTATGTAGAAACCTGCCTCAATAGAATGTGCATGGGTATTTTGGACATTTTCATGCCTCTTGTTAGAGGATCCTAACAAAGGGGGCCTAGTTGCAATTGTATTAAAAAATTCAGGGGAGGTGAGTGCAATTATCAAATTTAAGATGATTCTCTAATTTTCATGGAAGGTTTCAGCAGATTTGTTAGAGGATTCTAATAAAGGGGGTCTGCTTGTAGCAGATTTGGAGACATTTTGTTGCCTCTCTCTCTCTCTCTCTCCCCACATGATTAGTAATGTAAGGTTGTTATTAATTAGGTAAATTAGGTTAATATGCCATCAATTTAAGACGAGTTATACTTCATCTATATATACTAAAGTAGTTCAGACCACATCGGATGGCCTCTCCTTTCTCCCTTATCTAAACTTAGAGCTCCTGACCCCTTTTTGCTATAACCTTCTTTGATCTCTCATGAAGTAACCTCAGCATTTTCCTCTCCCTCTCTCAAATTGCCACCTCAACATATCTCTCTCTTTCTCTCTCACTCACTTTCCCATGGCCACTTGATTTACACTCAATTACGATTCTCCCTGGTGAAATAGTAGGAAACTTGCTAAACAATTGTTTGTTGCATCCTAATACATTATGAAACTTAAAAATTCATTTTGGACCCTAAACAGGGGCTCCGCCCCCATTCATTGTTTGGTTTGTACATAAGAGAAGAAAACATTCTTCTCTCCTAGGTAAATCTCTATCTTCTTACATCACAATGTCTCTAAATTATTTTAATCTCCTTTAATTAAGGGAATGTTTGCTGTCATGGATGTTTTCTAAGATGATGTTTATACCTTCAAAATGAGAGAAGTGAATAGTTGACTTTAGATACTTTTTTATAATTTAAGCCAGCTAGGTGCTATTCAGCATGTAAAACATAGACAAAAGAAGGAAAAACATTAGTACCTAATGATGCACGATCTAGTGCTCCCTATTGGTGGACAACTCGAACACCATACTGAGTAGGTCACCTGGTCGAGCTACAAGAAACAAGTGATCAAAGTGTTAGGGTTACTTTACCCAGGGTGGGCACTTTGATGCTTAAGTTAGCGAACTAATAATGTGTTTCAAGAATGCAAGAGAACTAGAGTGTGTGAGAGCTAAATCGCACATACATTTCTATGAATAGGGATGCCTTTATATAGGCAAGCTATCGTGAGACTCACGAAGCATGTTTGAGATCTCCCGCCCATCAGATTTGGAGGTGGTTTCATGCTTAAAGATGGACTCTGCGTAAAAGGGTAGTGTTTATCTAGTCGTGCCTGAAGCGGGTGGGGTGATAACCGGCTCTTCCAACGTGGCGTCATGATCCCAGGGAAGTCAGAGATGATAACCCACTCATGGAGGAGGTCGTCCGACACATCAGGTAGGTCGCTAATCGAACTCAGGTCAGGTTGACAGAAGCATGTCACCTCTTACACCAACCTGATATTTTGCCAGGCCGTTCACACTCCGGCTTGCCGAAGTGCTGCCTAGGTCATCAAGGCAGGTGTAAGGTTTTTGAGGTGCTTCCGAGGTTTACTTACATGGTGATGAGATGTCGTTTGGTTGTTTTAAGGTGCCACATGTCATCAAGTCATTGGAGGGCCAAATCGCCCCTCATTAATTGCCCCCCACTCTTGAGTCGATGTTGGTTCGGTGAAGGGAGTAGCTCCCTGTCAATCTCTGGCCCATGGTGACTCGTTTCATCGATTTGCAACTCACCCGACCTATCTGCCCGACTCTGCTTGAGGGCGGACTAGCATACACAGAAAATTCAAATTTCAAATTTTAAATTGGGCATGCAAATTTTTAAAATTCAAATTTTCCTACAAGTGGCGTAACCTTCTCGATCGTCAATCTGTCCTCGCGTCACCTCATCTGCTGGTTTTTTGCGCCCATGTCTATAAATAGGAGGTCTCTGCAAGGGTACCATTTATACTGTTTTGAGTTTTCTAGCAAAGAAGTGAGGCAAGAGATTGGAGGTGAATCTTGTTGGGAGGTCACTGTCAATTTGGTGGGCTAAATTCGGTCAGGAAAAGTCAATCTCCTTTCCTAAAAAGCTGGTGAGTCTTTTTCCCTCTTCCTTTTAGTTATGTCTTCAAGTAAGTTTGAAGGGGGGGTCCTCCTATTCTGCTCAAGCCGAGGAAGGGACTTCTGTGCGAGATCGACATGGTTCCCATACAGGGACATCAACTTCTTAGCGAGAGCCGTAGTCGAGCTTCCTGTTTGGTCCCATTGAGCAGAGCGGGGAAGAAGTTGTTAGTCTGGTGTCTTCTTTCCACATCGCGAATGATTTCAATTGCATAATGCTTGGCCTGGACCAATTACCATGGAGCCATGGCCGAGGAAAAGTCTATGTTTTCGAGGCATTTATCGTCAGCCTCCGATTTCCTCTACCTACATCCATTCATTGTCGAGGTGCTCTCTCATTATGATATTTCTTTGGGGCGACTCCACCTGGATTCCATTCAGACCATCGTAGGAACAACACCTTGTGTTGAGGTCCAACGCCTTGTACTTCAGTGGTTAATGTTAGATCAATTCTTGGCCAAGCCTATGCTTATTCAGGTTGGCCTGAGTCCTATAGGTAGGTTAGCGTAATTGTCACTAGTCTTTATATTAAAGGATACCTTCTAGATTAGTTAATTCTCTTTTCTTTTCTGTATGTTTCCTTAGAAATGGCGAGTGTTCCTTCCCTCCTGGTAGCAGCTAAGAGGCCCTCAATAAAGAAGAGAAGGGTGGCTGACTCCTCATTTTTCTTGTCAATGAAGGGAGGGTTCATTGGCCGATTCCGAGGAGAGGTCTGTTGTGTGCATGCCTGAGGTTGTTGATCTTGAAGGGGGCAACGATCCCATGTCCGTAGAGCCTGCTCAGGTCGCCATAGGTCTAGCTGCCTCATCGCACCAGTTTGTCCCAGAAGAGTGCACCGCCCGCCCCTCTCACTCTAACATACCTTGATTTGTCCCCAATATTGACGTTTGGATTACTGATTGTCTAACCAATCCTCTGGTTGCTCTACAAGTGGGGAGGGGGATCCATCTTCCTAAAGATTTCCAATACTATAGCGGGCATGATCCTGCTGACGTCGGCACAGGGATGACTCAGTGCATCCTACAAGTGTGTGTCCTTTTCTTCTGATGTCTACTTCTCTTTCCTTCCAAGCCTTACTGCTATTGTTTCTTCTTTGCAAGCGAACTCGATGGGCCAAGTCTTGCTAAATCATGTCACCGTGTCTAAGCGTGAAATGCGGGAGATGCAGGCGAACATAGAGGCCTTGCAAGCCCAACTGGAGGGAGCTCTCTTAAGCACTGAGGCAGCCCACCATAGTGCAAAGGAGGACCATAAATGCTTCTATAAGCTTAGTGCCACATGCAGCGCGAGTTAGAGGAGGCCAAAGGGACCATCAGCACTCTAACTAACAAAGTGCAAACCAAGGATCATCAGCTAGAAGAGCGGCAAACTAAATATACTAAAGATATTTATTGTGTCGAGGTCACAGTGGTCGAGCATTTTCTCTTGTCATGAGAGTAAGAGAAGAACAAGATTGATTATGTCTTCTAACTTCAATTTTGGTACTCTATTGATTAGGTCCATACTGGACGAGTTGGCCACACAAGTTGACCAAAAGCCTCTAACTTCGGATGAGTAGGTTGGCGAGGTTAGCAATGTGGCGGAGGATGAGGTTGACGATGGTCTGCAGGACGATGAAGAAGAGTAGCTGCTAGTGAGGAATCTGTGTACATGTCTTTAGAAAATTACTATGCTTGGAGCCTGTGTGCTCTTGAATGTTCATTTGTTTCTTTGCCTTCCTTTATTATGAATGGGTATGTACCCTCTTTTCTTTTGTGAATGAATAGACCAGTCTTTCTGTACACACTGTGCCTTCTTTCTTTCCCTTTATTTTCCATCACTAGAAAATAGGCTAAGTGTTAAAACATGATCCGAGGTTGTCGAGGTGCACCTATGCCTAGATCTCAAAGCGACTAGGCTTAGATTTCAACTAAGTCAAAATGTTGTCGAATTGTATATCTTCTCGACGCTGCTGAGCTGCCAAGCTGTCGAGTTGTCAATATCTTCCAAAGTTGGCATAGGGGGCCTTAGARATGAAAGCATTTTGGCTTCCCCTTGTTCGTTTGACCAGGTCACCGTAGCGAGCGTCCTATTCTTTTTCTCTTGCAGATGCAGCTTAAAACTTCCAAACTCATAAGTAGTACCTCCTTAGGTTATCAACATTCCACGCACGGGGTACCTGCTTCCCCTCCAACGTTTCGAGCTTGTACGTGCCTTCGCCGATCACCTTGAGTACTCTATAGAGGACATCCCAGTTCAGACCTAGCTTTCTCACGCATGGCTCAGGTACCATAACCTTCTTAATACCATGTCACCAACTCAAAATTGGCGTCTCTTAACTTGTGTGTTAAACACCGAGCTATCCATTGTTGGTATGCTATGGTCCAAATGTAGGTTGAGTCGCGAACTTTCTCCACTAGGTCAAGGTTAGTTCGCAGCTCGCCCTCGTTAGCCTCCTCGTCATACATCTCAAACTGCAAATTCGACACTTCAATCTCGACTGAGATGACAACCTCCATCCCATACGTCTCGCCAGTCGCCATCTTGATTGTAGTTCGGTAGGCCTAGAGAACACTAGCAACTCGTTCACCCACAAAACTTTATCTTGGCACACCAGTTCTGAAATTCAATGCCTTCAAACTGCTTGGCACACCAATTCTGAAACTTAAAGCCCTCAAATTGTTTTCCATTGTTTGACCTCATCACCTTGGGGAGTCTGAATCTGTAGACGATGTTCCTCTAGAAGAAATTTTGGACATTGCAAGATGTGGTGGATACTAGCGGCTCGACTTCCACCCACTTAGTAAAATATTCCACCGTGACCACCAAGAACCTCCTCTACCCAGTCATCGGTGGGAAGGGACTAAGGATATCTATCCCCCACTACGTGAATAGCCATGGGCTGGTAAGGTACCTCGGGTTGGCGGCAGGTTGGTGTGGTATGTTAGCGTATCCCTAACACTTGTCACACTTTTGAACTAACTCCATTGCATTCGCCTTCATTGTGGCCCAATTGTAGCCTTATTGTAAGGCTTTCTAGGCCAGCACCCTACCCCAAGTGTCCTCCGCAGAGACTTTCATGGATCTCGCATAACACTTGTTTCACTTCTGTTGGATGTAAGCAGGGAAAGTAGGGGATCGTGGACGACCTATAGTATAGCTACTTGCCAATGATAACATAGCGAGCTGACTGCCGCTCTACCCTCTGAGCTGCATTGCACTTTGCTGATAGGGTCCTGTGGTGCAGATAGTCAATGAGCGGGTCGATCCAGCTCGGTTCCGCAGTCAAAATAGGAGCGACCTCTTCAACCACCCTTTTCTATGCTATGTCGTGGCAAGTCTTCAATGTAGATCATTCTGTTCATGGTGTCCGTTGCACCAGCAAGCTTCGAGAGAGCGTAAGCCTCAATGTTCTCAGACCTTGGAACTTACTAGATGTACTAAGAGTGGAAGTTGGGTAGGATATTTCCAACCTTAGCTATGTAGGCCAACATGGCGGGCTCTTGAACCTCATACTGCCCATTCACTTGGTTCACCACTTGTTGGGAGTCGCTGCACAGCACAAGATGTTTGGTGTTGACCTCCTTTACCAATGATAGCCCAACTATTAGTGCCTCATACTCACTTCATTGTTCGAAGCTCAAAATGTGAATCAAAGAGCAAACTATAGTTTCACCTCACTAGGTCCATAGAGGATTAGCCCAGCTCTGCTTCCGCACTAATTGTACAATCCGTTCACATGGAGGATCCAAGGCTTCTCATCCCAATTCGGGTCAGGCATCGCCCTAGTAGATTTCTCTGAGGTGGTCACGAGCTCGACAACTTCAGGGATTGGCATGCTGAACATGCACTCGACGACGAAGTCTAACAGGACCTGGGCCTTGTTTGTTGGGTGTAGCTCAAACAGGATGCCGTACTTATTGAGCTCGGTTATCCATTTTGTTAACCTTCCCAAGGCCTCGGGCTTCTGAAGGACTTTCCTCAGAGGTCGATATGTTAGGACCACAATGGTGTGGATTTAAAAGTAAGGGCGTAGTTTATGGGCTGCTAACACCAACAAGAAATCTAGTTTTTTGATATTCGAGTACCTCATCTCGACGGCATGTAGAACTCTACTTACATAGTAGACAGGTCGCTGCACCCTGTCCACCACGCGAATTAAAACCGAGTTGACTAACTCATCACTCGTTGAAAGGTAGAGTTTTAGTTTGTCTCCAGGCTTTGGCCTAGTTAGCAAGGGTGGTGAACATAGGAACCTTTTCAACTTGTCAAACTCAAGCTGGTAGTCTTCAGTCCACTTGAAGTCTTGGTTTTTTTTAATGGCTTTGAGAAATGGAAGGCACCGCCCGACTGACGTAGAAATAAATCGGTTCAGGTTGGCTATCCGACCTATAGGCCTTTGAACTTATTTAATCGACCTAAGGGGCCTCACATCTGGGATGGCCAAGATTTTATTCGGGTTGGCATCAACAACGTGACTCCGACGATGCACTTGTTTGGGTTGAGCTTCATGTTATACTTTCTCAAAATGTCAAAAACACAATTATGTTATAAATTATAGAGCTCAAAGATTGGGTTTTAACAACCATATCATCAACATAAGCTTCTATTTTACTTCCAATCAAATCAAAAAAAATTTTGTTTACAAGATGTAGGTAGGTCACCCCATCATTTTTTAAACCAAATGGCATAACTTTGTAACAATATAAGCCCGTTTCAATTACAAAAGTTGTTTTTTCCTGGTCATTTGGATCCATCTGAATTTGGTTTTAGCCGAAATAAAAATCCACGAAGCTTAACAGTTCGAACCCTRAGGTTGCATCTACTAGGCAGAATATCTTAGGGAGTAGGAAGTTGTCCTTTGGGCAGGCTCTATTGAGGTTGGTGTAGTCAACGCACATGTGCCACTTGTCATTGGCTTTCTTCACAAGCATGGAGTTTGCTATCTAGCTCAGGTACTGGACCTCTATAATGAAATCTATCATGAGGAGCTTCCCTACCTCCTTGTCCACTATCCTTCACTGTTCTTGGGCGAGGTTTCTTTTCCTTTGTCGAACTAGTTTAACTAAAGAGTCAACATTCAACCTATGAGTTATGACAGAGGGGTCTATGTTGGGCATTTTTTCTTTTGACCTAGTGAAATCATCTAGATTATTAATTAAAAACTTACCAGTTTAGTGCGCAATGGTTCCTTGAAACAGGCTCCAATCTGCACTATCTTCATGGTCGGTATCCAAGATTGGCACCAGGATAGTGCCCTCCATGGGGTGAGCTCTCTTATCGTCATTCTTTGGGGGCACCTCTATGTTGACGTCAATGGCCTACTTCCCTTTCCCTTTCAGCGTGGCCACGTAGCAATTAAAAGACTCGAGCTGATCACCTCAAACTACTCCCACTCCATAGTCCATCAAAAATTTCATCGATAGATGGTAGGTCAAAACCACAACTCTGAGGGCATGCAGAATCAGTCAGCCCAAGACGGCATAGTAGGGCGAGGGAGTTTCTACCACTAGGAAATCGTGGTCGAAGTGCACTTGGTTTGGAGTTGAGCCCTCTATCACTTATACTCTTACTCGGCCTAGAGGCTACACCACTTCTCCACTGAACCCGACCAGGGGGATGGTGGCCCCTAGAAGGTCCTTCCTCTCTAGCTCCATCTGCTCGAACACCACCAAGAAGATGATATCTATCTAGCTATCGGAGTTGACAAGAATCCGCTTTACCTTGAAATCATTTATCACTATCTTGACCAAGAGGGTATCATCATGTGGATGCTAAATCCAATGAGCATCATCCTTGGTGAAGTAGAATACTTCTTCCACTTAAGGGCGCTTAGGTGGGTTCTCGTCCTCATGCACGAGCTCCTAAATAGAGTTCTTCCCGGCTAAGGTGTTGCATCCTGCTACGATGGACCCGTCCATCATCAGGTTGATTACACCACAGATGGCCGCTTTACTGGTGGTGGGTCTTAGGGAGGTTGGTCCCTGTTTTGGTCCTTGCTCAACTATGACACTTCTCTAGGCTGGTCGACAAGTCAATGGCAGTCTTCCTACTTAATGAATTGCTTCAAGTAACCTCAGTGGATCAGCTCCTCAATCTTGTTCTTGAGGTTACAACAATTTTCTGTGTCATGGCCGATGTCACAGTGGAAGTGACAATACTTATTTGCCCTATTGGTAGGGTCTCCTCTCATTTGAAGTGGCCATCTAACGTACTTGATTGTCATTATCTACATTAGGATCTCCCATCTCTTCGCATTTAGTGTAGTGTAGTTCTAGTTCTGAACGAAATGGGTGGAAGAACATCGGCTTGAAGACCTACTACCTCTATAAGGGACATGCTCCTCCGTGTTGACCTGCTACGCCAGTTACTAGGGGATCAACTGCACCATGGAAACTTACTCTTCCACTTCGACTTACTACTCCCAAACTCGTCTTCTGATCTCTTTCATTTACCACTCAGCCTTAACCGAGACCCGAGCTCTTCTTTGGCCTTTGTGAACTAGGCGACCTAGTTGAAGAACTCCTCCATAGAGATCGAAGGGTTCAACTCAACCTCCCAATGGAAGTTAGGATGTCAGACGCTATTAACTACCATGGTGAGTTGTGCGGCCAAGTTGAGGTTGGGTATCTGAAATCATTCCTAGTTGAACCACATAATGTAGCCCCAAAGCTTTTCACCTGGTCATTGGACCACATTCATAAGACAAGTCATTGACTTCGAACACCGCTTGCTCATCGCGAAGTGGGTGGTGAAGAGGTCAGCAAACTGGCTCTACCTCTTAATTGAGCCTGCAACCAGTCCCGAGTACCACATCCAGGTTTTCCCTAGAAGGTGGTTAGAAGGCCATTCAWAGGCTTGCATCGTTGGCCCTGTGTAGCTGCATTAGGGCCTGGAAACTCTTGAGGTGGTTAACTAGGTTGGTTGTTCTATCGTATGGTTCCATGCTAGGGGCCTTGAAGTCCTTAGCTTGTGGGGCCATAAGGATTTCAAGGGCCAGTGATGAAGTGCGGGACACCGGCTACGCTGATAAGGTGGAAATCTGGCTCACTTCTTTCTTCTCTTCTTCCTTCATTTCTACCTCCTCATTGTCGTTCGAGGCGAAGCGACTCCTTCTGTGACACCTCAGTGGAGCTGGTGGCCTCAGATGTCATAGCTCGGGTTGATTCCACAGTGGGAACCTGGTTTGGGTCATCATGATGATGAAGTGGGTCTAGTACTTGATTCTGGTTTTGGCCGCCAGGCTATTGAGTCTGGTTGACGTTCTACTCGGCGACCTAATATTGTTGGTGTCGTTGCTATTGTTGCATCCCTGCTAATGCAACAAAACAACCTTCTCACATTCTCATCTACAGGTCTATCTCGTAGATGAATTACACTAGCTCGTGAAACTAGCAACCACCAATCGCAACAAGAACTATGGAGGGCTCAACTGTTGGAAGAGGCGCGTTCATGGTAGGCAAGGGGCGGTTAGGATTCTACGTGACAAATGGCCTCTCCTTTCTCCCTTACCCCAACTGAGAGCTCTTGACATCTCTTGCTATAACCTTCTTTGATCTCTCATGAAGTCACTTCAGCACTTTCCTCTCCCCCTCTCAAATTGCCACCTCAGCATCTCTCTCTCTCTCTCTCACTTTCCCATGGCCACTTCATTCACACTCAATCACGATTCTACATGGCGAAATAGTAGGAAACTTGCCAAAAAATTGTTTGTTTCACCCTAATACACTATGAAACTTAAAAATTCGTTTTGGACCCAAAATAGGGGCTCCACCCCCATTCATTGTTTGGCTTGTACATAAGAAAAGAAAATATTATTCTTTCCTGGGTAAATCTCTGTCTTCTTCCATCGCAATGCCTCTAAATTAATTTAATCTCTTTGAATTAAGTTTGGTGTCATGGTTGTTTTCTAAGATGATCTTTATACCTTCTGATGATGCACAATCTGGTTACTCCCTCGTGTCTTGTGACATGGCTCGAACAAGGTTCTAATCTAGCAGTGCCAAGCTGATGTCTTTGTGTCTGAGCTAAAGCGAGCTGCGAAGAGAGAAGGATGAGAGTGCCCAGGTAGTTTTACCTGGGGAGAACAGTGCAATGCTTAAGTTAGTATTGGAATCTCTTCAAAACGTGTGAGAGAGATAGAGTATATCAGTGCACATACCTTTCTAGATGGATCTGGGCATCTTATATAGGCCCTTGGATTCAGGGGGCTCAAGGTAACTGCCTTGAGCTATTTGTGGAGTCGTTTCCCTATTTTCGAGCACATTAAGGTGTTAGTTGAGAGATCTTCACAGGAGTCACGATTTGTTCATGTAGAATTTGGCATACGGTATGGAAAACTGTTCTAAAGATCGCGTTATCGACGCCTTTGGTAGCGAGCTACTAGGGATGGTTAGCGAACTCTTCCTCACAGGTCGCCTTAGGTCCTCTCAGCTCGGCTGGCTCCTAGAACAGGTCACCGTAAGGGGTGGTTAGCAAGCTCTCCTTAGAAGGTCGCCTTAAGTCCCTACAACTTGACCGACTCCAAGGATAGCTCGCTGTAATCCTACGGGGTCAACTAGTTTGGTTTCGCCGAGGTAGAGGTCGGCCTGGGTGAGATGTTGGTGTGTCACTGGCACTGGCTGGTGTAGGATGTTGGCGTGTCACTGGCATTGATCACATCTCAGGACCAACTCGATCGCATCTGCTTTTATTGTGGACCAGTAGTACCTTTGTCGTAAGGCTTTCTGAGCAAGGGCACTAAATTGATGAGGATAATTTGGCCCTTCCAATTGTACAGCAACACCTCGGCACCAAGTCAGCAAGCTAGCTCAATAAAATTAGCTCAGAGCATCTTACCTAGGACGACCTCTACCTCGGCGAGACAAAACTAGCTGACCCGTACGATTACAACGAGCTATCCTAGGTGTCGGTCGAGCTGTAGGAACTTAAGACAACCTGCTAAGGAGAACTCGCTAACTACCCTTGTAGTTCCACCTTGGCAAGGCCGAGATGGCAGACCCGTAAGATTACGGTGACCTATTCTAAGAGCTGGCCTAGCTGAGAGGACCTTAGGCGACGTGCGAGGAAGAGCTCACTAACCGTCCCCAACAAGTCGCTACCAAACTCGCCGATAGCACGACCGTTAGAACAGCTAGCCATACCGTATGCCAGATTCTACTTGAACAAATCATACCACCTGCAAAAATCTCTAAACAAAAACCTTAATTCGCTACGAAAGGAGCCAAGATACTGATGCAGATCTGCGACCGCAGCTTCGTCCAGTGGCCAGAGAAGATGAAGTACCAGAACAAAAAAAGAAATCGGGAGAAATACTATGACTTCCATCCAGACCACGACCGCAAAATCGAAAGTTGCCGCGGTCTGTGCCATCACTTGGAAGACCTCGTCCACCACAGATACCTCAACGGGTTCGTGAACATTAAGGAGCACAAACCAAAAGTGGAAGAATTTCGCCCCGATGCACCACTACCCAGAGCTCCCCTAGTGAGAGTCATCGTTGTCATCTCAGGTGGGTGACTTCTAGGGGGAGAGTAGCTCAGCCAACAAGGCCTATGCTAGACTCCATCAGGTTGAAGACAAGGAACAAAAAATACGGAGATAGTCTAATCCTATCACTTTCACCGATGACAACCTCAGGGGGGTCCAAATGCCACATTACGATGCCCTCGTGATAACTTTCGAGGTCGCTAACTTTGAAGTCTGACGCATACTAGTAAACATAGGGAGCTCAGCCGACATCCTCTTTGAAGAAGCTTTCTAACAGCTCGACATCAGCAAAGATAGTCTCACGCCAGTCAACACTCCCTTTGTGGGATTCTCCAGGGGATCTCTCATGCCCCAGGGGAAAATCACCCAACCACTGCTTATAAGCGATGACCCCATCACCACTATGACAATAGTCAATTTCATCATCGTCTGTGTCCTTTCCCCTACAATGCCATCCTCAGTCGACCGATGTTGAATGCCCTGCGGGCCTCAGTCTCTACATATCACCTGGCCCTGTACGGAGTAGGCATAGCTCGTGGAAAGCAGAAGACATCGTCCATGTACCTCTTTTTAGTGAAGACCCAGAGAAGATGGTCTAGTTTGGATCCCTCATAGAAGGCCACCTTTGGGATGACATCATGCAACTCCTCAAGGACAACGTTGACGTGTTCACCTGGTCGGTGGCAGACATGCCAGGGATCGACCCCAGGGTCATCACCCATTGCCTAAACGTCGACTTGCACTACCGACCCGTGAGGCAAAGGAAGAGGAGTTTTGCCTCAGAATGGTAGAAAGTGACAACAAGGAAGTACAAAAGTTGCTCAACATCGGCTTTATCCAGGAAGTGGCATACCCAAACTGGCTAGCGAATGTAGTGATGGTCAAGAAGGCCAATGGCAAGTGGGGAATCTACATAAACACCACCGACGTGAACAGGGCCTACCTAAAAGATAGCTTCCCTACTGAGGATCGACTAGCTCATTGATGCAACGGCGGAACACAAACTCTTAAGCTTCATAGGCACCTTCTCTAGTTACAATCAGATTTAAAAACACCCAGATGACCAAGAGAAGATGGCTTTCATTACTGATCGAGGACTATACTGTTACAAGGTGATGCCCTTCGGTCTGCAGAGCGCTGGTGCTACCTACTAGTAGCTGGTGATTCACATATTTAAGGAACAACTTGGCCGAAATATGGAGTCTTATGTAAATGACATGCTGGTGAAAAGTAAGAGAGTCAAGTAGCATCTAGCCGACCTAAAGGAAGTCTTCTTCACCCTTAGGAAATACCAAATGAAGTTGAACCCGATGAAGTGTGCCTTCGGTGTTAGTTCCAGTAAGTTCCTAGAATTCAAGGTGATGCAGAGGGGGATCGAGGCAAACATGAAAAAGATCCAAGACATCCTCAACAAGCAACTACCACATACGTACAAAGAAGTTCAATACCTCACCAAACGAATAGTCGTACTGATCAGATTTATGTTGAAGTCTGCAAACCAGTGTCTACCCTTCTCCCAAGCGTTAAAAAAGGTGAAGGACTTTCAATGGACCAAGGAGTGTGAATTATCATTCCAGGAATTGAAGAGCTACCTGAGCTCTCCAGCTTTGCTCACAAAGTCGAGCACAGGAGATCAACTCCTACTCTTCTTATCGGCCAACGACGAGGTGGTCAGCTCGGCCCTAGTAAAGGAGGAAGGTCAGACCCAAAGGCCAATCTATTACACCRGCAAGGTCCTCATAGGCGCAAAGACGTGGTATTCAAATCTGGTGTGATCGTCAGAAAATGACTCACTTTGTGCTAGATTTGGAGTCGCCACCCATAAGTTATAGAAATGGAGGTGATGAAACCTTCGAGAATGCTTCTCAAAACTGTTTTGTTTTAATAGTGACTACAATAGCCTGAGGCACTAGCTAAACTAGTCTAGGTAAGTCTCGGATGGGAGAGGGAAGGGGTTTGCACCCCTTTCCCAGGTCCAATAGGTGGGGCCCACATGGTGTCTTAAGTGAGCATAATTGAAAGTACATAATTAATAAAAAGCAGCAATGATAAAGAAAGTAACAAACTGAAAATAAACCAACAAAGAAGACCTATTTAATTTAATTAGCCTATTTTTTTTTTTATTTTTCCTTTTTTTCATCCTTTTTTTTTAATTTTCATCCAAATTAGAGACCTGCATCCTCCATCGGCTCAAAAGGATGTTCCCTTCCATACTCACAGGCCAATCCCCTTTTAGACGTAGGAGCCTGAGCAAAAGGGTGGAAGATTACTCCCTCACCCCTTTTCTATCAGAGCCCCTACCATCGGATTCAATGGAATGGTTTGAACAGAGAGGAAGTCCAAACCTCTCGAACTGAATCAGGCAAACATTTCAATTCGAGTACACTCAATCATTTAATTAAAGCATCCATAAGGCACCATGTTTAATCTGATCTGAAGTTCATTGGATTCCTTGTTCAAAGAAGACTTAATCTCTGAAGAAAAGAAGAATCAAAATAAAAAAGAAATGCAATAAAATCAATCGATAATGTACAATAGCAATCGGTCCTTCTTTAACCATTACTGACATGCCAATGTGCCCAAATCTATATGAGCAATCTACTGAACGTCCCCAATATCCAATCACAAAGGTTCCATTGTCACCTGTGATGTCTACCAAAAATTGCAGAGACTGGTTCTGTAGGGATTCACTATCATTCCCAAAACCCAAAAGCCAGATGAAAAAATACCATTAAGGGGCTGTACTTTTTTTGGATGTAGAAAGGAAGGAAAGTTGGTCAATGGGATTTTGGTTCCCATTGACCAAGAATTCCATGTTCTTTTTTCAACTTCATGTGGGGACCAGGGAAAGTTTATTTTCTTGGGTATCACTTACCTAGGAAAGTGATACCCATCTCCTAGGTGGGTAAATAACTTTTCGACATAGGGGGAAAGTTGCTAACACTTGAATGGGACAAAAACACCCCTTTTAATAAAGAATTTCTATGGCTAAAATTTTCATTGCCTTATTTACCTGAGAAATAAAAGAACATGGGTAAATGCACTTACCTAGGTAAGTGTTTCCCAAGAAAAACTTACCTAGGTAATTGCATTTACCTGGGTAAGTAACTTACCGAAAAGCGAATAGGGCCTAAGATGAAAAGAGTGATTATAGGTAAGAATCAAGCTTACGTTGATTATATTTTGGCTTGAATGAATGGTTATGCCATAATAGGGGACTAGATTTGGCCAGAGGAGGATTAAGGAAATTACCGCCACTAATCCGGTGCCAAAGAGGCAAATAGTAGATCTCAGTCAGTTGGTGATTTTCACCATCGTTGGTTCGTTAGTAGAAAGGAAGAAGACGATGAATAGTTTTCCCTCTTTACTCCCTTCTCAAGTTTGGTGGTAATAGAAAAGCTAGGTCGAAGAAGAAGAAGAAGAAGAAGAAGGAGATGAAAAAGGGAAAGAGAGAGAGATGGAAGGGAATGACGAAGAGGAGGTGCCACCACCGCCTTTGGTTTTAGATCCGTTGTCACAGCCATCGAAATGGAAAGAAAGAAGGGGAAGAAGAGAAAGAAAGAGAAAGAAAAAGAGAGAGAGGGCAGCCAGAAGTGGAGTGTAGAACGATGAAGAAGAGGAGAGGGATGATGAGATCACCGCTACCAAGAGTTGCGACGACAACCAAAAACAGAGGAAGATTTCGAAGAAGAAGCAAAAGAAGAAGAGAGCGAGAGGAGGAGATTTGGGTTAGAGGTAGGGTGCACCACCGTTGGTTGTCGTTCGAGGGAGGCAAGGAATGAACAGTTCATTCCCCTTAATTAGAAAGCTTAGGTTTGTATTTACAATAGGGCTAGTGGCAATTTGGTAATTTTGTACAAGTTTAAGGGTATTATTGTAATTTTGAGAAAATAAGTTAAACCAAGTGTAGGAGGGCCAAACTGGGTATTGTGGTTCAATGGAAGGGAATTTTGGGCCAAAAATTGGAGGGTTGAGATGGGTTTGACTACGGAGTGGGGTAGTGTAAATGCGGGCTAGTGTAATTGGCCAAAATTAAATCTTTTTAGATAGAAGGATAAATGTAGGTATTTTTGGATGAAATTTCATAGGGTGGGGTTTTCGGATATTCCAAGTTGATTGGTAGGGTTGGATTGGCCCAACTGGGTTTGGATTGGACAGAACTGGAAAGGGTTTGATTAAGCTAATTTAAAGCCTTAAAACAAAATCTTTGCATGATGAATGGGCAAACAAGTGAATTTTGGGCTGAAATTTTATAGGTAGGTATTTAATGACAGTTTGAAGTGATTGGTAAGGTTATATTGGGCCAATTAGCCCCAAATCGGGCAGATTTGGAATTTGGTCAATCTAGAGCCTTGAAATAGAATCTTAGTACGATTGGAGGTGTTTTGGGCTGAAATTTCATATGTAGGGGTTATCTGAATTTATGGGGTGATTGGCAAGGTTTGAATGGTTTAGATGTGTTTAGATCAAGTGGATGTAGGTTATGTGTGCGAGAGGTGTCAAATTGAAATTTTTGTGTGATGAGAGGGTAAATAGGGGTATTTTGGGTTGAAATTTTATGGACAGGTGTTTTCGTGTGTTTGGAGTCTAATGATGGCATCTGGTCGGTTCAAGGGGGTCAAGATCATAAAAATTTGGGTCAATGAGATGTAAAATAAAATCTTGGTCCGAAAAACGGATAAGTGGGAGAATCTAGGGTTAAAACTTTATGGGTAGGTGCTTTGATGTGTTTAGAGTTTAATGGTGTGCTATGATTGGTTTGGATGTGTTAAGATGAAGGGGATTTGGGTACCAAATGTTTAAGCTAACAAGAGACGTCGGAATAGAATCTTCGCTTGATGAAGGGGAAACAAGAGAATCTTGAGCTGAAATTTCATAAGTGTTTTGGGTGGTCCTGGGTCTCATGGTGGTGTCAGATCTATTGGTTGAGGTGTAAGTAGGGGTCGATCAGGGACATCGAATAGGTATTGGGCAGGTTTAACAGGGGATCTGAGGGCTCTCGGGCTAAAATCTGGGTTTTTTGGGTTTTCGGGTGTTTTAAAGAGATCGAAAGCTAGCTATTGATACACACACTTGAGTAGGCACCCTAAAAGAAGGATTATATGGAGTTGTGACTACAAATCTCGCTGGGTGGCCAGATATAAACTATACTTCACTCCCTCCTTGATGCTTGGTTCCAGACTTCTTTGGCTTAAAGGTGGTTACCCCTACTCCAATCATCAGTGGCTTAATTTGTCTATGCCTAAGAGATTCTTCGATCTTGACAACTCCTTTCACCACTTCACTAAAGTCCTTTAGCGGTTTTGCAACCAACAAAGTATGGTATGGATCTTTCAAAGTCTTGATGAAGAGTCTAAACATTTCTTCCTTGGGCATGGGGTGACACAGTTTGGATGGCATTTCACTCCACCTATAAGCATAATCTTGGAAAGATTCTCCAGGATTCTAAGGCATGGACTCAAGATCTACTCAATCTAGCACTAGTTCCATGTTGTAGGAAAGGTAGTCAAAGAATGCTTCAGATACTCATTTTCCATGATTTATTTTTTTCTTCCTCAAGATTAGCAAACCACAATCTAGCACTCCTAGTTAGGCTCTTCTGAAACATTTGGATTAAGAGCTTCATTAAAACCATATTGAAACATATTCATACAAAAGACTTTTAAGTGAGTTTGCGGACAACCTTTTCCATCATATTTCTTAAAATTAGGCATCTTGAACTTCTTAGGCAACTTGGCCTCCAAGTATAAGCATAACTCCTTAAAATCCGTGATTCCCAAATTACGCACTCTTGTTCACTTGCCTCATCTCTTCTTTCAATCTCTCCAAATGATCCTTTAAGGGGGTTTAGAATGAAGGAGGTGGTGTATTAAACTTGGGATTGTCTTTGCCGAATAGGGTTGGAGAGAGCTGGGAATTGGGCTGCCCTAGAAAGCTAGAGGTTGGTAGTAGGACTGTTCTGCAAAAAGGTTGATTGGGGTGGAGGCTAGCAGTAGGACTGTTATGTAAAGCTAAAGGCTGGTTGGGGTGGTGGTTGGTGCGGCGAAGCGGTGAACACAAAGGGAAGGGGTGTAAAGGTAGTATGGGGTGTGGTAGATGCCGGAAATTCAAACGACATGAAAGGTGGAAAAGTAGTTGATGTATTCATAGGTCCGCGTTTTCAATTGGGGTATGAGAAGGAGAAGATTCGATTACGCAATTCCTTCTATGAAGAAGGGATTCAAGCTATGTCGCAGCTTCCTCAAGTCCTTGCATTCTAACTTTGATTTTGGTACTCTATCGATTAGGTTGGTACCAGACAAGTTGGCTGTGCAAGTTGACAAAGAGCCTCTAACTCCGGATGAGGAGGCTGGCGAGGTTGGCGATGTGGTGGAGGACGAGGTCGATGATGGTCTGCAGGGTGATGAAGAAGAGTAGCTGCTGATGGGGAATCTTTGTTCATGTCTTCAGAATCTTACTGTTCTTGGAGTCTATGTGTCTTGAATGTTCTTTCCTTTCTTTGAATGAATAGATCAGTCTTTCTTGTACACACGATCTGAGGTTGTCCAGGTGCACCTATGCCTAGATCCCAAAGTGACTAGGTTTAGATTTCAGTTAAGTTAAAACATTGTCAAACTGTATATCTTCTTGGCTAACTTAAAGCATTACTGAGCTGTCGAGTTGCCGACATCTTCCAAGTCGGCATAGGGGACCTTAGAGCTGAAAGCATTTTGGCCTCCTCCTCGTACGTCTTAAACTGCAAAGTCGGCACTTCAATCTCGGTTAGGATGACAACCTCCATCCCATACATCTCGTCAGTCGCCATCTTGATAGTAGTTCGGTAGGCCCAGAGAACACTGGGCAACTTGTTCACCCACAAAACCTTATCTTAGGAAAGTCGAGCTTTCAGTTCACGGAGGATCGCCTTGTTCGTCACTTTATCCTGACCGTTCGCCTGGTGTGAGCCACTGAGGTGAAGTTCTGTTGGATTCCCATCTTGGCACACCAGTTCTGAAACTTAATGCCCTCAAACTGCTTTCCATTGTTTGACATTAGCACCTTGGAGAGTCTGAATCTGTAGACGATGTTCCTTTAGAAGAAATTTTGGACATTGCAAGATTTGGTGGATACTAGAGGCTCTGCTTCCACTCACTTAGTAAAATATTCTACCGTGACCACCAAGAACCTCCTCTACCCAGTCGTAGGTGGGAAGGGACTGAGGATATCTATCCCCCACTACGCGAATAGCCATGGGCTGGTAAGGTACCTCAGGTCGGCGGCAGGTTGATGTGGTATGTTAGCATGTCACTGACACTTGTCACACTTTTGATCTAACTCCACTGCATTTGCCTTCATTGTGGCCCAATTGTGACCTTATTGTAAGGCTTTCTAGGCCAGACCCTACCCCTCAAGTGTCCTCCGCAGAGACCTTCATGGATCTCGCATAACACCTGTTTCACTTTTGTTGGACGCAAGCAGTGAAAGTAGGGGAGCATGAACGACCTACAGTATAGCTGCTCGCCAATCCTACAATATAGCTGCTTGCCAATGATAACATAGCGAGTTGATTGTCGCTCTACCCTCCGAGCTGTGTTGCGCTTTGTTGATAGGGTCCTGTGGCACAGATAGTCAACGAGTGGGTTGATCCAGCTTGGTTCCGCAGTCAAAATAGGAGCGACCTCTTCTACCACCCTTTCTGTGCTATGTCGTGGCGGGTCTTCAATGTAGACCGTTCTCTTCGTGATGTCCGTTGCACCGGCAAGTCTGCAAGCTAGCTTAGTAAAATTATCTCAGAGCATCTTTCCCGGGTTGACCTTTACCTCAGCGAGACTGAACTAGTTGACCCCGTAGGATTACGGTGAGCTGTCGGGACTTAAGGCGACCTGCTAAGGAGAGCTCGCTAACCACCCCTACAATTCCACCTCAATGAGGCTGAGCTAGTAGACCCGTAAGATTACGGTGACCTGTTCTAGGAGCCAACCCCAGTAGCTTGCTACCAAAGGCTCCAATAGTAAAACCGTTAGAACAGCTCGTCGTACCGTACACCAGATTCTACGCGAACAAATTGTAACTCTCGCGAAGATCTCCCAACTAACACCTTAATGCACCCGAAAATAGGGAAGCAGCTCGACAAATAGCTCAAGACAGTTACCCTGAGCCCCTGGAGTCCAAGGGCCTATATAAGATGCCCAGATCCACCCAGAAAGGAATGCATACTGATATACTCTAGCTCTTTCACACGTTCTCAAGCGATTCCAATATTGACTTAAGCATCAGAGTGCTCTCCCTGGGTAAAACTACCTGGGCACTCTCACCCTTCCTCTTCGTAACTCGTTTCAGCTCAGACACACAGGCATAAGCTCGGCCGTGCAACTCGGCACTGCCAAATCAGAACCTTGTTTGAGGCAAGTCACAAGACATGAGGGAGTGGCCAGATTACGCTTCATCACCTTCAAAATGAGGGAAGTGAGTAGTTTATTTTAGATACATTTTTTTTATAATTTAAGCCAGCTAGATGCTATTAAGCATGCAAAACATAGATAAAAAAAGGAAAAACATTAGTACCTGATGAATTGATGATGCGCAATCTAGTGCTCCTTGCTGAAGGAAAGCTCGGACATGGGACTAAGTAGGTCACCTGGTTGAGCTGCAAGAAAGAAGTGATCAGAGTGTTTGGATTGCTTTACTCGGGTTGGGCACTCCGATGCTTAAGTTAGCGAGTTCGAGATATTTGGACTGTTTGGTCCAGAGGTGGTTTCACGCCTAGAGATGGACTCCACATAAGTAGGTAGTGTCTATCCAGTTGCGCCCAAAGCAGGCGGGGTGATAACTGACTCCTCCGATGTGGCATCGTGATCATGGGGAAATCGTAGACCATAACCTGCTCATGGAAGAGATCGCCCAACACGTTAAGCAAGTCGCTAACCGAACTCAGGTCAGGTCAGTAGAAGCAGGTTGCCTCTTATGTCGACCTGATGTCGAGCTGTTTGCAGTTCAGCCTGCCAAAGTGGTGCCGAGATTGTTAAGGCAGGTGTGAGATGCTGAGATGCTGAGATGCTATTTGGCTGTTTTGAGGTACCACATATCATCACGTCTATGGAGGGCCAAATCGCCCCTCATCAATACCATTGCAACTAGAGGTGCAAATCGGACCTGGTTAAATCATGTTGAGATCAGACCTAACCCAACTGAGCTGTTGAACTCCAACCCTAATCCTATCTCATCCCTCTAAAACTGTGGTTGGCATTACGTATAAAAGAGCATAGATAATTTTTCCCCAAACACTGATATGATGTATACATTTTTAACCTTCATTGTTATTATATCAGATATTGGGTTTGAAGCACGGATCATACTAATAGATGACCTTGTAACCTCTTGTATGCAGAGGCATAGACGTGTGTTTGAGGTAAAAGCCTTCTAAATGTGAGGACGTGCATGCACACCAATTAGGCCGAGGGGTTTTTGATTTTTCAAAGCTCTTCTGGTATCCTACTTTTCTGCAAATCGTAGAATGAACCCCCACCCCCCCTAGTGAATATTTTATAAATAAATGATTCATAATTTAAATAAAATGCAACCAATCTTTTTTTACGAACCGTGTTTCCATTTCATAATATTCAGGAAAGAGAACACCGGCTCATTGTTCTTGTCAATTCCCAACTAGTACAATATTATCCCATACTGAGCATATCCTTGATTTTGTGGCTACAGTTTTTATATGTTCATGGTTTTTTAATTATAAAAGCATGCATATTCAATTGTATATATATATATATATATATATATTGATAGGAGTATTTTGACTATTCCCCAATTCTTAGATTTTTTTTTTCCATTTATTTCTTAATGAGATGCCTATGTTTCAGAGTATGGTACAAGTGGTGAAGTATCAACACATGGAGATGTGTACAGCTATGGAATCCTCTTGCTAGAGATGTTTACCGGAAGAAGACCAACAGATGAAATGTTTAGAGATGATTTTAACCTCCATAAATTTGCAAAGACGGCTTTGTCTGAACAAGCTGTGATCAGGATTCTGGATCCAACATTACTCCTAACCAACCATGTAAGAGGAGAAATAGAAGATGAAGCCACAACGAACTTTGAAAATCTTGATCACAATTACGTGGCGGATAAAATGCAAGAGTGTATCACTTCAGTACTGAAAATTGGAGTCCAATGCTCCGCTGAATCTCCCAGAGAAAGAATGGACATGAGTGATGTTGTAAGGGAATTGATCAAAATCAAGGAAATCTCTCTTGAAACCGGCGTTCATTAACATCAAGTAACAATATCTCAAACTTCTCAATTAAAAGGTGCGACCACAAGGTCTTGGTTTATTTCTCTCTCCTGTCTTGTTGTCTATTTCATGTTTACACATCTTACAACCCACCAAAGGTTCAATTTGTCAATCAATAGTCGTATGGGCCTATTTAATTTTGGTTTAAAGAATGGAGTTGAACAGAGGGGCATCATGGTACTTCGGTATATGCCATTAGTTTTTTAATGGCAAATGTTGACAGGGAGGGGTGTAGTGTTTGGAAGTTTCAAAAGGTTAGGGTAAATTTAACAGAAAATGATAAAAGTGGAAGGGTGTTTCAGATATATCTTTTATTTCATTTTAACTCAATCTCTTATTCTATTAGGCCCCGTTCGTTTTCTGGTAAGTTATTTACCCGGGTAAATGCAATGACTTGGGTAAGTTTTTCTTAGAAAACATTTATCCGGGTAAGTGCATTTACCCATGTTCTTTTATTTCTCAGGTAAATAAAGTAATGACCATTTTACTCATAAAAATTCATTATTAAAAGGGAAATTTTTGTCTCATTCAAGTATTAACAACTTTCCTCATAGATGAGAAAGTTATTTACCCACCTAAGAGATGGATATGCAAAAAAATAAACTTTCCCTATTCCCCACTTTAATCTTAAAAATGAACGTGATATGTTTGGTCAATGGGAACCAAAAGCCCATTGACCAACTTTCCCCCTCTTAAAATCTAAAAAAAAATGCCCCCTTAATTTCTCTTGTTCTATTAGCTCCATCCGGTTAACCCATATATTACTTATAATCTATATTCAGATAATTACAATTAAGAACCTAATTATATTTGAAATCATGTCAAGGCTATTGTGGCAGAATCTCTGCTTTATTATCATTTATCACATGTTGGTAAGAACATAGTTGCAGAATTAACTTTTTTTGTCCTTTGTATTTAATTACGGTTGCCTACTTTTTGTAAACCTAACTATAACCTTCCTAATTGCAGGAAGATAGTATATCGAGACAATCAACTTCAATCTTGTTTGCGAAGTTTGGCGTCATATTGTTAAGTAGGGTTCTTCAATCTTCTATGTATTTGTTCTTGCAATTTGTTTCTTAGTTCTGCTTTGGTTTGTAATTTCTCCGCTGCTGATAGTTTTCTATATATAAGGATATATGGATCTCAATGTAGAATGTCAAGAATATATTGGTGGTAATAAGAGTACCCGGATGCCATGCTAGTTATTAATGAGCTCAGATCTCCTATCTACAAGGATCCTATCCACACATACCCACAGGAGACTACAACTATAGAGCATGCTTCACACGTGCCCACAAACCATCTCATCCCCGTATTGAGATTTTCTCCCCATGGCAAGTATGGGAGTTGTTCCCAATGCATGCTGAGATGTGCATGTAGGGGTGCAATGTGTGGAATGTCAAAGTGACAGTTGTAGTGTTTGGTTGGTAGGTGTGGGTAGAAGATTCGGATTCGTTATTAATGGTATGTTAGGATAAATGTGAGATCGCGTCAGAATTGGATTGTTTTATTCAGCTACTTAAATTTAAAAGTGAATCTAATAATGCTGCAAATTTTGACCAATGTTCTTAGACAAAAAGGTTTTTCCTTCAAACATATGGCTAAGCCTCCTACACTGAAAAAATGTTGTTTGGGTCATGGTTGAGTTGGCCAAGGATACCTCGTGGCGGCTTCTGCGGCCATCTTCTCTCTCTCTCGCCATGTCAGCATTACGCATGACAAATGATCATGACTAAGAAGGAGTGTCCTGCACGGACAAGGAGGTGAACTTCGCCGGGGAGGAGGAGACATCCCGAAGACCTCAGCAGGGAACCTTATCCTGATGACCCCGAAAGCCTCATCAGTTTAGAACACAAACATACAAATATAAATAGGGAATCTCTGCTCAAGGTAAGGGACTTTTGGAAGCACACTCCGAGAATACCTCTATGCGATCTCTTCTATTCGGACCAGCACTTTTCTCACTTGTTCAGCTCGACCACTTCCTTCTCTATTCAGCTGACTTGAGCATCAGAGTACCTACCCGGGGAATAACTCTTCGAGCCTCTGATTTTATCTCCTAGTTGCAAATCCTAGTGTGCGGCTTCATCGTTCTACCTTCGCTTCTTCCAATTGGCAGGATTATATGATTGTATCCTCGATTTGGAATACCTCGGGTCGGACAACATCAGATTGGCACCCGTATGTGAGAAATTCACAAAAAGCAATTTCCAAACCTCCTTTCGCAAACTCGAAACAACCATGCCTAAGAATACATCTAACCGCTCTGGAGCTCGTCCCCCGTCTTGGGAATTTTGCTACCTTCGCAGTTCTTTGCCCCGGGAGCCCCAACAACAAACCACGATCGACCCCACAATTCCAGGCAATGCAATAGAAAATTGACCACATCCATGCAATGATGGAGACGTTGAGACAACTAGCTCACACCCCTCAGATCGCTTGCCCTGCCGCACAGGCGCTTACCATGACTAATCCTCAAACTAATGACCCCAAAAAGCACTGCACAAATAGGCATAGGGCCCGGTCCAACCATGAAAGGCAGTAGTCATATAGAAGACCCAAATCCCTAGTCTGGTCCCATGCGCACGATGCCCACAATAGATCACATCACTCTGCCCAAGTACCGGCAAAGGAACGACTTGGCCAATGTCTACCGCAACCACTGATCTCAATAGCCGAGTCCARTTCGGTTCGAGACCAACCTACATTCCCAAAAGGAGAAAAGCCTGTGGATGTGACCCCGGCCAACAGAGACACAGAGATTAGGGAACTGAGAGAACAGCTATCCGAACTAAAACGCATGCAAGCAGACAGAAGCATGGCTACTCCAATGGCCTGGTCCGCAAAACAGCATTATATCTAGCTCGTGAAGGCACTAGTCTTCGTTCAAGAGATCGTGTATGAGCTCCTACTAGTCAGCTGGCAACCTTCTCAGTTCTAGAAGTACGATGGAGCCTCAGACCCAAATGACCACATCGAAGGATTTAAGACCGTGATGATGTTGCGCAGCTCCTCCAAAGGTCTCATGTGCAAGGCCTTCATCGCCCCTCTCCATGGAGTCGCCAAAACTTGCTTTGCCTCCCTTCCTCTGCGGTCCATATCCTCTTGGGAGCAACTAGAGATGCAATTCTTAGCATAGTTCACCGCTAGTCAGAGACACTAGAAAACATCGACCAACCTCATGTAGGTGCAATAAATGAAGGGAGAGACCTTGAGGGAATACTTGGCGAGGTTCAACTCCGAGGCCGTCTAGGTTCGAGCCTTGGACCCATCAGTAGTAGTGATTGCAATCATGAATGGTCTACACTCCTCTATGTTCAACTTCTCGCTATAGAAGAACCCTCATCCCAACTTGACGGCTCTCATGAAGCATGCCCAAAAATATATGAACGCTGAGGAAGGCCAAGCGCTGCAAAGGAGCAAGGAAGACTAGTATGACCAAAAGCAAAGAGATCGTGAGGAGTACAGGTCAGACCGAGAAAGAAAAAGGTAGGACCGACGACCTGACCATAGACCGAGGACCCTACCACCGACGTATAGGAACTTCACTCCCCTGAATGCACCGCGAGTCGAGATACTGATGCAGATCTACGACCGCAGCTTCGCCCAGTGGCCAGAGAAGATAAAGTTCCAGAACAATAAAAGAATTTGGGAGAAATACTATGACGTCCATTCAGACCATAGCCACGAGACCGATAGTTGCGGCACTATGTGCCAGCACTTGGAATGCCTCATCCAGCAAGGATACCACAACGGGTTTGTGAACATCAAAGAGCACAAACCAAAAGAGGAAGAATGTCGCCGCAATGTACCACTAGCCTGATTTGCCCTAGTGCGAGTCATCGTTGTCATCTCAGGCGAGATGACTTCTAGGGGGAGAGCAGCTCGGCCAACAAGGCCTATGCCAGACTGCATCAGGTCGAAGACAAGGAACAGAAAATACGGTGATAGTATGATCCTATCACTTTCACCGATGACGACCTCAGGGAGGTCCAAATGCCACATGACGATGCCCTTGTGATAACTTCCGAGGTTGCCAACTTCGAAGTCCGACGCATACTAGTAAACACAAGGAGCTCAGCCGACATCCTCTTTGAATAATCTTTCGAACAACTTGACATCAACAAAGATCATCTCACGCCAGTCAACACCCCCTTGGTGGGATTCTCTAGGGACTCCCTCATGCCCCAGGGGAAAATCACCCTACCACTACTTATAGGCGATGACCCCATCACCACTATGACAATAGTCGATTTCATCATCACCCGTGTCCTTTCCCCTACAATGCCATCCTTAGTCGACCAACGTTGAATGCCCTGCGGGCCTCAGTCTCCACATACCACCTGATCGTAAAGTTCCTGGCCCCGTACGGAGTAGGCGTAGCTCGTGGAAAGTAGAAGACCTCGTCCATCTACCTCTTTTTATTGAAGACCCCGAGAAGATGGTCTAGCTTGGAACCCTCCTAGAAGGCCACCTTCGAGATGACATTGTGCAACTCCTCAAGGACAACGTTGACGTGTTTGCCTAGTTGGTGGAAGACATGCCAGGGATTGACCCTAGGGTCATCACCCATCGCCTAAACGCCGACTTGCACTACCGACCCATGAGGCAAAGGAAGAGGAGTTTCACCTCAAAATTGTGGCAAGTGACAACGAGGAATTACAGAATTTGCTCGACATCGGCTTTATCCGGGAAGTGGCATACATAGACTGGCTAGAGAATGTAGTGATGGTCAATAAGGTCAATGGCAAGTAGGGAATCTGCATTAACATCACTGACCTGAACAGGGTGGAAGATTACTCCCTCACCCCTTTTCTATAAGAGCCCATACCTTCAGATTCAATGGAATGATCTGAAGAGAGAGGAAGTCCAAACCTCTTGAACTGACTAACGCAAACATTTCAGATCGAGTACACCCAATCATTTAATTAAAGTATCCATGAGGCACCATGTTTAATCTGATCTGAAGTTCACTGGACTCCTTATTCAAAGAAGACTTAATCTTCAAAGAAAAGAAGAATCAAAATAAAAAAGAAATGCAATAAAATTAATCGAAAATGTACAACAACAATCGGTCCTTCTTTAACCATTACTAACATGCCAAGTGCCCAGATCTATATGAGCAATCAACTGAACATCCCCAATATCCAATCACAAAGGTTCCATTGTCACCTGTGATGTCTGCCAAAAATTGCAAAGATTGGTTCCATAGGGATTCACTATCGTTCCCAAAACTCAAAAGCCGGATGAAAAAATACTATTAAGGGGGTGTTCTTTTTTTCGATTTATAGTGGAGGGAAAGTTGGTTAATGGGATTTTGGTTCCCATTGACCAAGAATCCCATGTTCTTTTTTCAGCTTCCTGTGGGGATCAGGGAAAGTTTATTTTCTTGGATATCACTTACCTAGGAAAGTGATACCCATCTCCTAGGTGGGTAAATAACTTTTCTACATAGGGGTAAAGTTAGTAACACTTGAATAGGACAAAAATGCCCCTTTCAATAAAGAATTTCTATGGATAAAATGGTCATTGCCTTATTTACCTGAGAAATAAAAGAACATGGGTAAATGCACTTACCTGGGCAAGTGTTTCCCAGGAAGAACTTACCTAGGTAATTGCTTTTACCCGGGTAAGTAACTTACCGAAAAGCGAATGGGGCCTAAGATGAAAAGAGCAAATATAGGTGAGAATCGAGCTTACGTGGATTATATTTTGGCTTGAATTAATGGTTATGCCATAACAGGGGACTGGATTTGGCCAGAGGAGGATTAAGGCAATTATCGCCGCTAATCCGGTGCCGACGGAGGCAAATAGTAGATCTCGGTCAGTTGGTGATTTTCGCCGCCGTTGGTTCATTAGTAGAAAGGAAGAAGATGATGAATAGTTTTCCCTCTTCACTCCCTTCTCAAGTTCGGTGGTAATAGAAAATCTAGGTCAAAGAAGAAGAAGAAGAAGAAGGAGAAGAAAAAGGGAAAGAGAGAGAGATGGAAGAGAATGACAAAGAGGGCGTGCCACCACTGCCTTTGGTTTTAGATCCGTCGTCGCAACCGTCGAAATGGAAAAAAAGAAGGGGAAGAAGGGAGAAAGAAAGAGAAAGAGAAAAAGAGAGGGGGCAGCCAGAAGTGGAGTGAAGAATGATGAAGAAGAGGAGAGGGATGGTGAGACCGCCGCTTATAAGAGTTGCGACGACAACTGAAAATAGAGGAAGATGTCGAAGAAGAAGAAGAAGAAGAAGAAGAAGAAGAAGAGAGTGAGAGAAGGAGATTTAGGCCAGCAGAGGTAGGGTGCACCACCGTTGGTTGTCATTCGAGGGAGGTAAGGCATGAACAGTTCATTCCCCTTAATTATAAAGCTTAGGTTTGTATTTATAATAGGGCTAGTGGCAATTTGGAAATTCTGTACAAGTTTAAGGGCATTATTGTAATTTTGAGAAAATAGGTCAAACCAAGTCTAGGAGGGTCAAACTGTGTATTGTGGTTCAATGGCGAGGATTTTTGGGCCAAAAAATGGAGGGTTGAGATGGGTTTGACCGTGGAGTGGGGTCGGGTAAATGCGGGCTAGTGTTATTGGCCAAAATGAAATATTTTTTTAGATAGAAGGGTAAATGATGGTATTCTGGGATGAAATTTCATAGGGTGGGATTTTTGGATATTCCAAGTTGATTGGTAGGGTTGGATTGGCCCAACTGGGTTCGGATTGGGCAGATCTGGAAAGAGCTTGATTTGACTAATCTAAAGCCTTAAAACAGAATCTTTGAGTGACAGAAGGGCAAACAAGGGTATTTTGGGCTGAAATTTTGTAGGTTGGTATTTTATGACAGTTTGAGGTGATTGGTAAGGTTATATTGGGCCAACTAGCCCCGAATCGGGTGGATTTGGAATTTGGTCAATCTAGAGCCTTGAAATGGAGTCTTAGTATGATTGAGGGTACATGGAGGTGTTTTGGGCTGAAATTTCATATGTAGGGGTTTTCTGAAATTTTGGGGTGATTAGAAAGGTTTGATTGGTTTAGATGTCTTTGGATCAAGTGGATACAGGTTGTGCATGCAAGAGGTGTCGAAATGAAATCTTTGTGTGATGAGAGGGTAAATAGGGGTATTTCGAGTTAAAATTTTATGGGTAGGTGTTTTGGTGTGTTTGGAGTCTAACGATGGTGTATGGTCGGTTCAAGGGAGTCAAGATCATAAAAATTTAGGTCAATGAGATGTTGTAAAATAAAATCTTGGTTCGATAAACAGATAAGTGGGAAAATCTAGGGTTGAAACTTTATGGGTATGTGCTTTGATGTGTTTAGAGTCTAATGGTGTGCTATGATTGGTTTGGATGTGTTAAGATGAAGGGGGTTTGGGTACCGAGTGTTTAGGCTAACAAGAGATGTCAAAATGGAATCTTCGCTTAACGAAGGGGAAACAAGGGAATCTTGAGCTGAAATTTCATGAGTAGGGGTTTTGGGAGGTCCTAGGTCTAATGGTGGTGTCGGATCTATTGGTTGAGGTGTAAGTAGGGGTGGATCGGGGACATCGGATAGGTATTGAGCAGGTTTAACAGGGGATCTGAGGGCTCTCGGGGTGAAATTTGGGTTTTTTGGGTTTTTGAGTGTTTCTAAGAGATCGAAAACTAACTATTGATACGATTGTGGACACACTAGAGTAGACACCCTAAAAGAAGGATTAGATCGAGTTGTGGCTGCAAATCTAGATAGGTGGCTAGATATGAATTGTACTTCTCTCCCTCCTTGATGCTTGGTTCCAGACTTCTTTGTTTCAAAGGTGGTTACACCCTACTCTAATCATTGGTGGCTTAATCTGTCTATACCTAAGAGATTCTTCGATCCTGACAACTCCTTTCACCACTTCACTAAAGTCCTTAAGCAGTTGTGCAACCAACAAAGTATGGTATGGATCTTTCAAAGTCTTGATGAAGAGTCTAACCATTTCTTCCTTGGGCATGGCATGACACAGTTTGGATGCCATTTTACAGCACCTATAAGCATAGTCTTGGAAAGATCTCCAGGATTCTGAGGCATGGACTCAAGATCTGCTCGATCTAGCACTAGTTCCATGTTGTAGGAAAAGTGGTCAAAGAATGCTTCAGATACTCATTTTCCATGATTTATTTTTCTCTTCCTCCAGATTAGCAAATCACATTCTAGCACTCCTAGTTAGGCTCTTCTGAAACATTTGGATCAAGAGCTTCATTAAAACCATATTGAAACATATCCTCACAAAAGACTTTTAAGTGAGTCTACGGACAACCTTTTCCATCATATTTCTTAAAATCAGGCATCTTGAACTTCTCGGGAAACTTGGCCTCCAAGTATAAGCATAACTCCTTAAAATCCGTGATTCCCAAATTACACACTCTCTTCACTTGCCTCATCTCTTCTTTCAATCTCTCCACATGATCCTTTAAGGGGGTTTGGAATGAAGGACGTGGTGTAGTGAACTTGGGATTGTCTTCACCGAATTGGGTCGGAGAGAGCTGGGAATAAGACTGCCCTAGAAAGCTGAAGGTTGGTTGAGGTGGAGGTTGGTAGTAGGACTGTTCTACAAAGTTAAAGGCTGATTGGGGTGGAGGTTGGCAGTAGAACTGTTCTATAAAGCTAAAGGCTGGTTGGGGTGGTGGTTGGTGCGGCGAAGCAGTGAACACAAAGGAAAGGGGTGTAAAGGTAGTATGGGGTATGGCAGATGCCGGAAATTCAGACGACATGAAAGGTGGAAAAGCAGTTGATGTATTCAGAGGTGTGAAGGTGGGAGAGGATCCTGATGCTGGTGGTTGGGTGCTTTGATTTGTTGAGGATAGAGAAGGTGGTTCTGATCGGGTATGCTCCTCGTAGAAGGCCGCGAATTGGGCTATTGCATCTTCTAACTACTCTCAAAGTTTGACGTATTCTGTGTATGGGACTGAAGTTGGTATCCTCGAGTCTAACGAAACAGATAAATTCGTAGATGAAGGAGGAACAATACTTTCATTTTGGTGTGACTCTTGTGCCATTGCTCATGCAATAGATCTGGTTATTATACATCGGGTTACGGGCCTAGGATTCCCAATGATGTTCTCCTGCAAATGCAAATGGGTTAATAATAGTATCTTCTTTTTCAAACCCCTCTCTATAAAATTCACATTCCCTCTTCCTCTCCTTTTTTTTTACTTTTTTTTAGATTTTTGGACATTTCCTTTTTTTTGTATTTTTAACTTTTTTCTTTTTTTTTTGATATTTTGGATTTTTCTTTCACTTTTTTTTTTAATTTTGGATTTTTTCATTTTTTTTTGAATTTTCCTTTTTTCTCATATCTTGACATATTTCCCTTTTTATGTTTTAGAATTTCCTTCTTTTTTTTTTGAATTTTGGATTTTTTATTTTTGTTTGGTATTTGGGATTTTCCCCTTTTTCTTGAATTTTGACTTCCTCCTTTTTTTCTTGCACATTGGGTCCCCCCCTTTTTGAATTTTGGCTTTTCCTTTTTTTTATTTTGACTTTTTCCTTTTTTTATGAATTTTATATAATACCTTTTTTATTTTCTAGACTTTGGAATTTCCCATTTTTTATATTTTGGATTTTCTTTCATTTCTTTTTTTCTTGCATTTTTTATTTCATAATTTGGATTTTCTGTTTCCCACCCCCCTTTTTTTTTGAATTTTCCATTTTTATCTTTTTGGATTTTTCTTCCACTCCTTTTTCATTTGAGACTTTCCATTTTTTTATATTTAGGTTTATTCCTTTTTTTTGTATTTTGTGTTTTCCCTTTTTCTTATTTTTTCATTTTCCATTTATTTATTTTTGTTATGGATTTTCCCCCTTTTTGTATTTTGATTTTGCTTTTTCTTTTGGATTTTGGACTTTTCCATTTTGTTTTTTTTATCTGCATCTTGAATTTTCTCTTTTTATTTTGAGTTTCCCTCTTTTTATGTTTTTTTTTGTATCTAGGATTTTCCCCTTTTTTGAATTTTTGATCTTTTTTAAATTTGGATTTTATTCTTCTTTCTTTTTTTTTTGACATTTTCTTTCTTTTTGATTTTTTTCTTCCTCTTTAAAAGCTTGCCCTTTATGTTTCCTCTCGTTTTATTTGTTGGATTTATCATTATATTTTTTACTTATTTTTTTACTTTTTATTCGATTATATATATATATATATATATATATATATATATATATATATATGTGTGTGTGTGTGTGTGTATATGTATATTTGGGGAATTTTTTTCCACTTTTCCTTCCTTTTTTCTTCTTTTATCTTACTCTTCTTTAACTTTTTGGATTTTAATGTTTTAATTTTTATTAATTTTCATTTATGTATATTTGTGCTTAACGAAACCTTACTACCCCTTTTGTATTTCTATTTTTATTATTTTTTTTTACTTTTTTAATTTTTTTTCTTTTTTGTTTTACTTTTTTCTTCTTTTTTTATATAAAGTTTTTTGATCTTATATTTTTTATTTTATATTTTTTGGACTCTTGATTTTCTTATTTGTTGTTGACTTTTTTATCCTTCTTTTTATATTTTGATTTTATGTTATTATTTGGTGTGGGCCCCATAAGGGGCATTCAAGAGGTGGTTGGCACCCTAACTAATTAGGTTGACACGTGGAGTGTGATGTATGAGATTAGAGTGTGACACCTAGATCCATGACTGAGGTCACCAGTCTACAAACCTTCATCCATACGAGCTTCTCATGTTGGTGACTAGCTGAGAGCTTTCCATCGGCCTCACCGAGTTCCTAGTCTCAATAGCCTAAGTGTACCGGACTCTCTCCCAATAGGATGATGGAATGCTAAATCTAAGTGTAAGATGATGTGTGTAGAGTGTGTATGAGCCCTAAGTGTATCGGACTCTCTCCCAATAGGACGATGGGATGCTAAACATCAAGAGAGCAGTTATTATTCTAATAGAAGGAAAACAACATAGAAGCATGCAATATATATAAAAAAATGAAAATTAAGCCAAATAGGCCCCATGTGGGCCCTACCTATGGTCCAAAAATCCCCAGCAGCATCACCAGTCTATGAACATCAGAAAACGACTTACTTTAGGCTGGATTTGGAATCGCCACACATCAGTTACGGAAATGGAGATGGTGGGACCTCCAAGAATGCTTTCAAAATTGTTTTGTTTTAATAGTGACTCCAATAGCCCAAGGCACCGGCTAAACCAGTTTTGATAAGTCTTGGATGAGAGAGGGAAGGGGTTAAGCACACCTCTCCTAGGTCCAATAGGTGGGACCCACATGGTGTCTTAAGCGAGCATAATTACAAGTACATAATAAATAAAAAGCAGTAATGATAAAGAAAGTAACAAACTAAAAATAAACCAACATAGGAGACATATTTAATTTATTTAGTATTTTTTTATTTTTCCTTTTTTATCCCTTTTTTAATTTCCATCCAAATCAGAGACATGCATCCTCCATACACTCGTAAGGATGTTCCCTTCCCTACTCACAAACAAATCCCCTTTTGGGCTAATATAGAGCCAAAAAAATGGAACCTTTATGTGATGAAAGGGCAAACATGGGTATTTTGGGCTGAAATTTCATAGGTAGGTATTTTATGGCAGTTTGAGGAGATTGGTAAGGTTAGATTGGGCTAACTAGGTCCAGATTGGGTGGATTTGGAATCCGATCAATCTAGAGCCTTGAAATGGAATCTTGGTACAATTGAGTGTAAATGGAAGTTTATTGGGCTGAAATTTCATATGTAGGGATTTTTTTTGGAATTATGGAGTGATTGGCAAGGTTTGATTGGTTTAGATGTGTTTGGATCAAGTGGATACAAGTTGTGGGTGCAATAGGTGACGAAAAGAAATCTTTGTATGATGAGAGGGTAAATATGGCTATTTTGGGTTGATATTTTATGGATAGGTGTTTTGGTGTGTCCAGAGTCTAACGATGGCATTTGATCAGTTCAAGGGGGTCAAGATTGTAAAAAAATTTTGGTCAACAAAATTTTGCTATATAAAAGCTTGGTTTGATAAACAGAAGAATGAAGGAATCTAGGGTTGAAACTTTCTAGGTGGGTGATTTGATGTGCCTGGAGTTTAATGGTGTGCTATGATTCGCTCAGATGTGTTAAGATGAAGAGGATCTGGGTTCTGAGTGTTTAGGATAGAAAGAGACGTCGGAATGGAATCTTCACTTGATGAAGGGGTAAACAGGGGAATCATGAGCTGAAATTTCATGGATAGGTGTTTTGGGAGGTCCTAGGTCTGATGATGGTGTCAAATCTATTGGTTGTTGTATAAGTAGGGGCTAACTGGTGCCATGGGATAGGTATTGGGCAAGTTTAATAGGGAATCTTAGGGCTCTTTAGGTGAAATTTGGGTTTTTTTGGTGTTTTGGGGAGATCAGAAGCTAGCTATTGATGCGATTGTGGACGCATTGGAGTAGGCACCCTGAAAGAAGGATTAAATGGAGTTGTGGATGGAAAGCTAGCTGGGTGGCTAGATATGTACTGTACTTCACTCCCTCCTTGATGCTTGGTTCCAGACTTCTTTGGCTCAGAGGTGGTTGCCCTTACTATGATCATCAGTGGGTTAATCCTTCCATGCCAAAGAGATTCATCGATCTTGATAGCTTCTTTAACCACTTCATTGAAGTCCTTAAGCGGTTGTGCATCCAACAAAGTATGGTATGGATCTTTCAAAGTCTTGATGAAGAGTCTAACCAATTCTTCCTTGGGCATAAGGTGACGCAATTTGGATGCTAATTCACGCCACCTATAAGCATATTCTTAGAAAGATTCTCTAGGATTCTGAGTTATGGACTCAAGATCTGCTCGATCTGGTACTAGTTCCATGTTGTAGAAAAGTGGTCTAAGAATGATATAGATACTCATTTCCATGATTTCTTTTTCTCTTCCTCAAGATTGGCAAACCACATTCTAGCACTCCTAGTTAGGCTCTTCAGAAACATTTGGATCAAGAGCTTATCATCAAAACCATATTGAAACATATGGTTCCATAGGGATTCACTATCGTTCCCAAAACCTAATAATCGGATGAAAAAATACCTTTAAGATGAAAAAGAGGGATTATAGGTGAGAATTGATATTACAGGAGAGAGAGAGAGAGGGGGGGTGGTCGGAAGTGGAGTGAAGAGCAACGAAGAAGATGACAGTGATGGTGAGATCGCCGTTGCAACTCTTGGCAGCGGTGACAGAAAACTGAGGATGATTTCGAAGAAGAAGAAGAAGAATAAGTAGAAGTGACAGTGGGAGAGGGTGATTTGGGTCGGAGGGAGGGGTGCGCCATCGTTGGTTGTCATTCAAGGGAGGCAAGGAATGTAGTTCATTCCCCTTAATTAGAAAGCTTAGGTTTGTATTTATAATAGGGCTAGTGGTAATTTGGTAATTTTGTACAAGTTTAGGAACATTTTTTTTTAATTTTGAGAAAATAGGTCAAATAGGTCTTCTGGTTCAATGGTAGGGATTTTTGGGACAATAAATGGAGGGTTGAGATGGACTTGACTATAGAGTGGGGTCGTGCATGTGTGGGCCAGTGAGATTGGCTAAAATAGAATCCTTTTAGATGAAAGGGTAAATGAGGGCATTCTTGTCTAAAATTTTATAGGTAGGGTTTTTGGACATCCCAAGTTGATTGGTAGGGTTGGATTGGCCCAACTTGGTTCGAATTGGGTAGATCTGGAAAGGGCTTGATTTGGCTAATTCAGAACCTCAAAACGGAATCTTTATGTGATAAAAGGGCATACAAGGGTATTTCGGGCTGAAATTTCATAGGTGGGTATTTTACGACAGCTTAAGGTGGTGATTAGCAAGGTTAGATTGGGCCAACTGGGCCCAGATCAGGTGGATTTGGAATCAGGTCAATCTGGTGCCATGAAATGGAATCTTGGTACGATTAAGGGTAAATGGAGCTGTTTAGGGCTAAACTTTCATATGTAGGGTTTAGTAGCATTCTGGGGTGATTGGAAAGGCTTGATTGGTTTAAATGTGTTTGGATCAATTAGATACGGGTTGTGGGAGTGAGAGAGGTCAAAATGTAATCTTTGTTTGATGAGAGGGTAAATAGGGGATTTTGGGTTGAAATCTTATGGGCAGGTATTTTGGTGTGTTTGGATTTTAAAGATGGAATATGATCAGTTCAGAGGGTCAAGATCGTAAAACTTTGGGTCAAGGAGATATTACGGAATAAAATCTTGGTTTGATGGACAGACAAATGGGGGATTCTAGGGTTGAAACTTTCTAGGTAGGTGCTTTGATGTGTCTAGAGTTTAATGGTGTGCTATTATTGGATCGGATGTGTTAAGATGATGGGGATCTGGGTTTCTGAGTGTTTAGGCTAACATAAGACATTGGAATGGAATCTTCACTTGATGAAGGGGTAAATGGGGGAACCTTGAGCTGAAATTTCATTCGTAGGTATTTTGGGAGGTCCTAAGTCTGATGGTAGTGTTGGATCTATTGGTTGCAATGTAAGTAGGGGTCAACCGGGGGCATCGGATAGGTATTGGGCAGGTTTTACAAGGGATTTGAGGGCTCTCGAGGTGAAATTTAGGTTTTCAGATGTTTTGGAGAGATTGGAAGGGTCTGATTAGGTACTACATGGATCTGCATCAGCCAAAAGGGTCTAATTGGGTTTAATAGGGGATCTAACGAAGCTTCAGTCGTGGATCTGCATCAGTATCTCAGACTGTGGTGCGTTCAGGGGTGTAAAATTCCTATACATTGGCAGTGGGGTCCTCGGTTTTCGTTCAAATCGTCGATCCTGTCACTTGCCTTCTCATTCCCGCCTGCATTCAACATGGTCTCTCCTTTTTTAGTCGTGATGTCCTTCCTCGTTCTTCTACTACACCTGTGCCTCTTCGACTTTCATGTACTTTTGTGCATGCTTCATCAGTGCGTCAAGGTTTGGATGAGGATTCTTCGACAATGAGAAGCTGAATGTGGAGGAATGCAGACCGTTCATGATGGTTGTGATTGCCATGGACTGGTTCAGGGTGCGGACTTGTAGGGCCTCGGCGTTAAACCTCGCTAAGTAATCTCTAAGGGTTTCTTCCTTCCTCTATCGCACATGTATGAGGCGGGCCGAAGTCTTCTAATGTCACTGGCTGGCTGTGAATTATGCCAAGAATTGGCTCTCTAGCTATGACCAAGAAGAGATGGAGCGTGGAGGAAGGGAAGCATACCTTGTTTAGGAAACTCCTTTGAGGGTGGCGGCGAAGGCTTTGTACATCAACCCCTCTAATGAGCCGTATAACATCATAAGGGCTTTGAAACCTTCCACGTGGTCATTGGGGTCTGTAGCTCTGTCGTACTTTTCAACCTGCAAAGGTCGCCAGCCGGCCGGAGGGAGCTCGTCCAAGATCTTCTGGACGAAGATAGACTCCGTCACGAGATGGTTGAGGGGTTCCGTAGGCCGGACTGTAGGAGGAGCCACGCTTCTATTAGCTGGTTGTGTTCCAATTTGGTCAGGCACTCTTTGATCTCCTTGATATCCACATCTCTGTTGTCTAGGGCTGCATGCATAGACCTTTCTCCTTTAGGCATTACGGGGTGATCTCTAACTGAGCTAGACTTGGTGATGGAGATTGGTTGCTATTGTGGACGATGGCCGAGCCTTTCTTTTACTGGAACCCGAGCAGAGCGGTGCACCTTGCTACGATCTTCGCGTA
>NW_010729192.1:1530084-1557866 GCF_000365185.1 Nelumbo nucifera
CCTCCTCGGCGGCCTCCTGCTTCAGCCATTCCCTCTCTGCCTTCAGTTCGGTGATCTTATTCTTTAAACCACGAACCAACTCTACTTGCTCGACCAGCCGAGCTGACTTTTCCAGTTCAGCAGTTCGCTTCCCAGCTGCCTGAAGCTCAACCAGTTGTGCCTTCAACTACAGGTACTCAGAATGTTCCTTCTCATACCACCGCCGCAACTCTTGAAGGAGGTCAACTACATCCACGACCGAGCATGCGTTCTGCAGACACCAAAAGCAGTGTTAGCACGAGGAAACACACTCAAAACAACAGAGATACTTAAGTATGAACTTACCTGAGCCGCAGCCCGGATGAGCGAGCACTCTAATGTGCTACTTCTAGAATTCCCGACCTCTTCAGTGATGTAGGCCGTCATCATCCCACGGAGCAACTGCTCGGGAACTCCGGGAGTCTCTAGCCCGTCCCGACTATGAATCGTCTAGTGCGGCACATGGATGTCTGAGCTGCTGCTACCCACCTCGACCTGTGTAGGGAAAGTCGTCAGACGAGCTTCCTCGGGTTCCACGACTACCACATCCTCATCATCGTTTACTCGCCGCTGAGCTCTCTTCTGCTGGCGAGGCACCCTCTCGGAAGACCTCGGGGGAGGAACTACCTCGGCACAGACCTGCGGTACCGTGCCAGCCCGGCTCTGCCTCTAGTGATTCTCCTTCATCCGGCATACGATCTCCTCTTCACTAGCCATCTCTACACCTGTATTACGGAAGTGCGACAGTGATTATGAAAACAAAGATGCAAAGAAAGTACAAGAAGACAAACCAACGAAAAGGACAGACCAACCACCCTGCGCATCAACCCACCGAGCATCAGCATCTCTGAGCATGTATACACAGTTACGTCTATCTTGCGGATCATGCTCAGAGCCGACCTTTCCTCCCAAGTAAGCGCCGACCATTGAGGCTGGGGCACTCTCATTCTTGGCTCTTGTAGCATGGCCAGGAAGGGGAGACCCCCAGGACAATGGACAAAGAAAAAAGTCTCCTTCTAGTGCTTCACAGAGGAAGGAGCCCCGACCATCACTTTGACGTCCTTCCTAGTCGAGAAATAGTAATAGCCCTGCTGATGATGTTTGAGCTGAAGAAGGAAGCTAACCATACCCAGGGTCAACTCAATATCACGGATGGCGCAGTAGGACTGAAGGCCGACCAAAAACCTAAAGGAGTTCAGCATCAGTTGCAGTACTCGGCACCATGCAAGTACCTCGACAACCCCTTCGTTCAAAGGAAACCTCAGCCCGGCCTCCAAACTGTTCTCATACACACAAAGTTCATCGGGCCGAGCATTGGTTGACATTCACCGTGCTGCAGGCACCTCATTCGGAAATCCTCAAGGATGTCATACATAGCTCGGATCCGAGCCATATCCTCGAGGCCCAACACATAGGGTGTGGTGCCAAACTGGCTACCAGCCTGCAGCGAAAGCTCGTCTTCTATGCTAGAGGGACCAACCTCGATCTCCTCAACCTCGGCCCCCTCAACCTCGGCATCCTCAAAAACCCCAACCTCAGACTCGTAATCAGACCCACTAGAACCAGTAGAGCTAGAAGCGGAAGAAGAATGGAAAGATGAGGAAGACATCTTACCGACCTTGAAGTCGAGGAATAAAAATAAAGCGCCGAGCAACGATGACAACACCCCGCTGAGCTATACCAGCAACTTCTCTCACAAATGGCGAAGGGAGAATGCCCTTCACCCCTTCCTATACCCCACAGGGACGCAAATCAATGCCAGATCTACGGTAGAGATCAAGCGCCACCCGGACAAAGCTCGGGAAGACCAATTGACACGACTGTTACCGCATGCGCGAAGCCTCGAAAATCGAAGCGGCGACCTTGACAAGCAACAGCCAGGGCATTAATTGCTCTGGCCCACCCCGTAGTAGCATTCCAACCACCGATGCGTGTGCCAGAGGTTCGCCCAGACCCACCGGGTCAACTAGCTACCATGATTTCCTCAGGACACCTAACAACAAAGAAGGCCTCACTTTGTCCCAACCGAGCTTCCCACTCTTCGACTTCGGAACTGGGGAGTGGTGCTTGGATCCCAAAATTTCAAGAACAAGTTCCTCAGCCAGAGAGCATATCCTCAACTTCGAACCTCGATAGACCACAACCGAGCTTAACAATAGCTCGATACCTGCGAAGCCCCCAACTTTTAAGCTTGGAAGACCACAACCAAGCATCATAACAGCTCAGCACTGGCGAGGCCCTCAGCTTCGAAGATCGGCAAGCCACAATCGAATATCACAACAACTCGGCACCTGGGAGGCCCTCAGCTTTGGAGCTCAGCAAGTCATAGCCGAGCATCGCAATAACCTCGGTCCCACAGCCCAGCAACCCCAAAGGAACCCGTCTCTGCAGCTCGACACCCCGTGGCCGAGCATCACAACCTCAACTCTGGAGCTCGGCCTTCGGCCAGCAGAAAAAGGCCTTTCCTCGGCATACAACCGAGTTAAGCCCTGACTTCGGAAGCTCGACACATCATAGCTGAGCATTGCAGTAGCCTCAACTCCAAAATACTGACCCAACTCCAAAGCTCGGCACTCCATGGTCAAGCATCACCACGGCACAGAAGCTCGACTTCCACTTGGAACCAGAGTCATTCCTCGGCTCCACCAAAACGAACTTGGAAGTTCAGTTCGACACCTTAGCTCCCTACCGAGCTACGCAACCGAGCAACACTTCGGGCCAAGCACTCCCCATTCTCGGCGGCAGAACTGGGGGACTGGTGTTTGAATTCCAAAGTTAGAGCTCTTAAAGTTCTGCAGCCGACAATGGGAAGATTCCTCGGCCATTTTCCATATTGCCCGATTCTCAAGATTGCGACAGGCACTGAGGAACACAAACGGGTTCAAACGCCCATCTAGACATCAACTTGAAGTTCTTCAGTTGAAGAACGAATTAGACTACTTCATTCCTCGACTTCAAAACTCGGGGAGTGGTGTTCAGGTCATGGCTGAGCTGGCCCTCCGAGACACATGGCCGCCCAGCTATCACCCTGCCACATCATCCTAGCTCAGCCACATCGGCATAGCTCGACCGATCTATGCTATTACTATGGCCCCCATCTTATCCTTCCAGCCACGTCAACTACACGTCATAAGGATGAGTACAACTATAGATAAGGAGGAATTAGGAAAGACGACTCCGCTGGGGAATGGGTCTCTATCCCGAATACCTCGGCGGCTAACCTCATCCCGACAACTAACCTCATCCCGACAACCCCGGAAGCCCAATCCAACCAGGACATGGATCTTCAGCTATAAAAAGGTACTCCATGCTCGAGGTAAGGGATTCCCAACCTCTAACACCCATACTTCTAAATAGCTCGAACCAGCATCCCTATAGCTCGGCCCGGCCATCCATCACGTCCTACTGACTTAAGCCTCAAAGTCTTTACCCAGGGTAACTCCTCGGGCCTCTGACTTCTGTTTCCTTGATCACAGGTCTTGAAGTGCGGCCTCGTCCTTATAGCTCGGCCCCGTCCTACCAACAAGGACTATCTAGTTGCTCTCCTCAAGTCGTGCACCACCTCGGATTGAACAGCATCACTGATCCTACAGACATTTTGATGGAGTGGATGTCTTTACATTCTTCTTTCATAACCTTTTATTTTTTTCATCATCTTTATATAAATTTTATTTTATCTTCGAAAGCAACAAATATTAAATGCAAATTAATAACTTCCGATTAATAACTTTTCCATAATTCTAAGTCGATCAGAATGGGCTATAAACAAAGTGGGTTAGGCAACTATCAAAAGTGAACACTCCCAAAGCCGCATACAGTGTGGATTCCACACGGGTCTCTCTCCATCCCTGTCCCCACGAAAATCCCCATCCCCATCCCCGCTAACGGGGATAAGGTTATCCCCATCCCTGTTCTTACGAGGATTCCCATTCCCCGTGATTTTTTTATAATGTTAATCATTTTATTTTTTATTTTTGTTTTTGTTTTTGTTTTTTATTGTATTTAAAAAAATAAAAACAAAATAATTAAAATTTACAATCCTAGAAAAGATTCAAACATATTTAACCATATTTTTAAAAATATCAATATATAAATTATGTGTACATATATACTTATATAATGTATACATACATATATACATATATTTTAGTGAGGATCCCACGGGGTAGAGATTGGGGTCCCTACGGAGTGGGGAATACTCTCTTCATCTCCACCTGTCCCTACTAATCCCTACGGAAAAAAATCATTTCCATCCCTACCCCATTCAGAGCGGATCCCGATGGATATCGGGGAAAATTGCCATCCCAACTTAAATAGATTGACTATCCCACTGCTGATGCCTGATGGATTGCCTAGTCCACTTTATTTCTAGCCCATTGAACTGTATGTACTGTAGTATAGTAGTTTAGAATATTTTTTTATATATATTGACATGATTAATTCAACAAGCTAGCTTTACTTATTATTTTAAATTAATGTTTTTGGGTGGAGTGCCTAATTCAACAAGCTAGTTGTGTTCCAGGAATCCACCATGAACCCCAATTTTCATCCAAGAATGCTCTGGGCCATGTTGCTTCGCCTCATCTTAATCATACCATGGCTTCTGCCGATGACAAAGGCAGCAGCTGTGCCGACGTTATCCCAGACGAAGCCCGGCTGCCAGTTCAAATGCGGTAACCTCAGCATCCCATACCCCTTTGGCATCGGAGATGATCCAGACTGTTTCATGGATGCAGATTTCAGGTTGATCTGCAACACTACCTCCACCGACACCCCATTTCTGCAGACCTACGACCGCCAGCTTCCCGTCTTGAACACATCGCTGCAGGGCCAACTGACGACCTCCGTTAACGTAGCCGTCCAATGTCTGGTGGGGAGCAACCTGAGCCAACCCTCTACACTTCAACTTCAGAAAGCGTACAGAGTCTCCTATACCAGAAATATCTTCATCACTGTCGGCTGTGAGATTTATGGCAGTTTGTATCACCATCCGGGCGAGGAGGTGTATGTTGGTTGCAGTTCATTATGCTTGCAGGACGCGAAGGTGACGGGTTTACCTTGTTCTGGCCTTGGGTGCTGCCAGATCTCCATACCCAAGGACCTCAGCTCCTATCGGATAAGTACAGACAGCTATGGTACCGCAAAATATACCATGAATATCAGCAGATGTTCGTACGCCGTTCTGTCCGACCAAGACTGGCTCGGCTCACAGGTGTCCGACTTCTGGAACAATAGAGACAGCTCGGACTACCTTACGAAAACTAGGGTGAAAGCTCCACTGATACTTGATTGGGCAATTCGAAACAAGACTACTTGCGAGGAAGCACAGAGAGCAGCTGCTGATTATGCCTGCGGGAACAACACCTACTGCAGTAACTCAACGAATGGCCCTGGATATCTTTGCCATTGTTTGGAGGGTTACGACGGAAACCCTTATCTTCCCGGAGGATGCCAGAGTATGGTTTCATTAACTTCTGTATTTTCTTTTCCTGTTTGAATTGATGTTCTCACCACTTATTAGGTAAATCATCGATCCATTCATTTCAGTACAGAGCCATATTAACTATCTATCTAGCTAGCTAGCTTCCTCTTGTTCTCTCTTATTCTTCCTTGTTTTTCTTCCTCTTCATGGTTTCACTACCCTCTCTTATATCAATTCAGATCTCCTCTTCCCCCTTTTCTAGAGCTGAAAAGGTACGGTACCTGACAAACTTTAACCAATCGGAAACCTTGGTTATCAATTTTTTCAAGGCATCATACCTTTTCAGTGCTAGTATTTTTCTTTAATACCACTTAATTAGGGTGCAAGTGAGGTACTCAGTTTCAACAATATACAAAGCATCGCCCTAGGGCTGGGGCCATTCAAGCTCTAGGATTATTACCTGAAACACCCATCTACTTTTCTGATTTTCAAAAGGACACCCTGACCTTTTTATATTTTCCACATTCCCATACATTTTTCATTGAAAAACCAACAACTAATGATAGATGTCTTTCTTTTCAATTGCATTATTTGAACCAGGCCAAAAGTCAAAAGATATATAGGCCCATCCATTCACTCAAAGTGAAACCATTGGTGGATGAGATCAACGGTTGGTGGACTATGAGGTGGATGAACGTGAAATAGCCAAGAGTATATTTCTTATAGGAAACCTATAGTTAATAGTTGGTCAAATTTAGTTTGTCATTAGAAAATAAAAATAGTACATTCTACCACTTCTATTTGTTATTCACGTTGATTTGACAGAAGATATATATATATATATATATATATTATAAATAAAAAAAGGACCATATAGGGGAGAGAGGTATCAACAAATTATAGTTAATTAATTTAAAATGAAATAAAAAAGTGAAGGGGTTTCAGACAATAACTCCAATTTTTAACAAATCCTCAACCCAAACCTGTCCACCTTGTTGGACTGATCTTTGTTAGTATTTTTAAACTGGTGAAGGTGTTTTTGTTTATTCTTTCTTTAAAATTTTATTTTACAAAAAAAACAAATATTGCATCCTTAATAAAAAACTTGTCTCTGTCTACCATACACCTGATGCATATGATAGACGATTTTTTTCCTTCAACTCATTCTTTCCATTCAATATCTGTAAGGCATCTTACAGGTGTGTATATGAGAAAATACCTGTGATGGGACACACTGGTAGGTAGACTCAAAATAGTGAGAAAAAAATAATGAATCCGGAAGAGAGAGAGAGACTATCCGACAGGAGTGGAAAACATAGCCTGATGTCCCCATTTTATTTTGTGAAGTTTAAGAGTTGAAATGAGTGTGGACACCTGGGGCGAGTACATCACACAGATTTTTGGGTCAACAGTTCGACCATTTGGCTTGAATAAATGGCTTATTGTAATTTTGAAAAAATAAAAAAATAATAATTAAAATAAAAATGGCTAAAAACTGTTATCCAAATTGAATAGATCAACGGTCCAATCACACAGATCAGTGGGTTGCTGATTAAATCAACAATTTTTGGTAAGATCCTGGTTCAAGGGTAAAACAGAACCAGTTGATTGGTCGGTTTTTGGATCGAACTGTGCAACCGTCTGCGTGGAAAACAGTTGGAAACTCATAGGTAGGATAGAGCCATTTCACCATCTAAAATGTTAACCCATGTCATGTGTGCAATTCCTCAATTTACTCCAACTAGCGCTATGCCTAATTAATCATTAATTTTCACCAAAAAATACCTAATTAATCATTAACTATTTTTTCACCAAAACAGACTTAATTTACCATTAATATATACTGCATAATGATATTATCAGCTGTTTTTTTTTTTTTTTTAATGCCTTACAAGAGAATCTTATTGTGGGCATGTAGCATTTGACTGGTCTATTGTAAACAAGACCTGTGAACAAGGAAGCACTAATTATGCATGTGGGAACAACACTTACTGCTCTTATTACAAAGATGGCCCTGGATATCTTTGCCATTGCATGGAAGGTTATCATGGGGATCCTTATCTCCCTGATGGATGCCAAGGTATGAATCACTTCACCTTCTCTCTTTTTATTTAACAAGGTATGATTCACACTAAAGGGATCCCCTTTTGCTTCAAAATGTAAATAGCTAAAGGTAGCCTAATCTTGCCAAGTAAGCATCCTCTCTAGAGAACCCCACCTATTATTGCCAGGTGGAAAAAAGTTGCAGGCATTCTAATACACTCAGAACCAACTCTACTATTTATCAGTTTTGCAGGTCACACCTAATAAGACCCAGCAATTGTATTGCTAATAAGCCTTTGCCTTGTTGATTTGGAGAATGACAATTTTAGACATCTTGGGTATCAAATTGTTACATACACACAATACCTGAAAAACATGTATGAAACTATGGGAGCTATAATTTGGTTGGAACAAGTAAAGCCAGTGCCAATCCTACTATAATTGAGATTCAAAATGCCGACCCAGAATTTGCCCTATTAATAAGCAGGGCTTAGAATGCAAATTAACCTAGACCCTTTTATCATTGTTCAATTTAGTGCAGGTCTGTCTGATTGACCCAGACCATCTAGTCATCTACAACCTTTTGTCTTTGCTCCTGATTCCCTGAAGCCCATGGTGTCTTAATTAGTTAATTATGTCTCAACAACGCACAACACTTCTCGTTTTGCAAAAACAATTAGGATATTATACATTGATTCAGACTTCAGCATATATAAAAGTTTTGTCATCTCGTTGTTGCCTCAACCTTTGAGCTAGGAATGATCATGGGCCCAGCCGGGTTTTGAAAGAATACTAACAGCCTTGAACCCTGCCCGGGCCAAGCCCAACCTGCACCCCGAGCCTGATAATACATGCCTGGCCCTGGTCCCAGGCTGCCCCAGCACACCCACAAAGACACAGTCCACACATGGACCACAAAAACCCAGCCACATAGGTCTATAAAAGACAAATACCAAGCCAAGGATCACAAAAGTACAGGCCGCTACAATCAAGCTCATTACAAGCATATCTATAGAAAAAATACAAGCAAACAAAGGCGAGGCCCATCTACTTCTACCCCACCCCTGCCTGGAGCTTTTAGTTCCTCTTTTCCCTTTTACCAAACACACATCAACAAAGAAATCTCTGAGTTATTTAGTCTTCCTGTACCTTTGGGATACCCACAACAAGCTGATAGGTATCGACCTCATCGGTCACTTTGATAAGAAGAGGAGTCCTTGGAATCACTTGACTTAGCTGCATCAGAGTCTCTCTCTCCTCAAACAATCCATACCAAGAATTATCAGAAGGGCTTGGCATGGGATATACCTGATTCCAACTCGAAGATCATCTTACACCCAATTCCTCCCCACCTAGGAGGCTAGGACTCATAATCCCAAGCTCTGATTCATCTACACATCTTGAACCACTCGTTATTCCACAGTGAAAGAGAGTGATGGGGGCCCAAGGGGGACAAGGAGAGCATACGACTCCAAGAGAACCACTCTTTATTTCATACCGGATATATGATATTATACTATATATGTAATTCTAGCGGAGACCCATATGATGCACAGGCTTTGTTAAGTGAAAGTGAAATAATGGAAATACATAATAGTAATCACATTTTTATTTAATTATTGGTAATTTTTTGCTATTTTTATTAATTTCTTGAAATTATCATATTTTCCAAAAATGTTAATAATCTATGTTTGTTTATTTTCTTGGTTAGTTTCTTTTCATTTCTACTCATTTATGACAACTTTTTGGTAATTATTGATAATTTTCTGTTATTTCTATTAATTTTTTGAAACTATCATAGTTTCTGAAAATATTGGTAATTAATTTATCATATTTTCTGTCCATTTATACTAAATTATGACAATTTTTGGTAATTAAATGAAATTTTCTGCCATTTACAGCTTAAATTATATTTATATATAATTCAAATTGAAAATATAATTAATGTTAATCATAGTTTAAAATTTAATTATATTAGTTAAAGTTTTAAACATAATTTAAATGTAATTGCCGTTAATTACAGTTTAAAAGGGCATCTGTTTTAAATAATAAAACTATAAATTATTCAAAATAGTAATTATTTTGTAATTTTGTAATTTAGTTTTAAATATATAATTATACTTAAAACTTAAATTTAATTTAAAACATAAATTATATTTAAATATAATTCAAATATAATACAAATGTAACATACAATTTAAATGTAATTACTACTAATTATAGTTTGAACGGTAACTTATTTTAAATAATATAGTTTGAATGTCATTTTGTCATTTTATAACTTATTTTCAAATTATAAATCATTGATAATTAAACTTATAATTGAACCATTGATAATATTTAAATTTAGAATATAATTACTGTTAGTTATAATTTAAAATATAAATTAAGCTTTAACTTAATTTCTAGGTATTTAAAATATAATTTAAATATAATTACTGCTAACTACAGTTCAAAACATAATTTAAATATATTTTAAAATTGAACAAACTTTACTTTTATCAATTATAGTTTAATTAATTTTAAATTTTAACTTAAATTATATTTAAATATAATTTATATATAATTATTGTTAATTGTAGTTTAAATATATTGCAATTAAATGCAATTTAATTTTATATTTAAATATAATTTAAATACTTAAATCATAATATTAATTAAATCATTGGGTCGAGATCGACCAGATCAAGAAGATGATCCGGACCGATCTATGCCAAAGCGGATTCAAATCGGATCTTGGTCAGATGTGAAAGCCCGACCAATAAATCTCATCTTCTTGACCCGGGTCGAGCTACAGTGGTCGCTCAATACAGCGACCACAATAGCCAAATAGTCCTTTTTTCACTTAGTTTAGGCATCCAAACCGAAGCAAAGATGTCGTCATCCAATCTTTGCATCAAAACTATCCAAGAAAAGCTAGATTCAGCCAATAAATTATTTATTTTTGTTTCAAATTCCTTTGTTTCGTTCTTAATGTTTTCAAACAGAATCTAGGTTTCTAAATTGATCAAAAAACAAAATAGATTGTTACGATTTATTGGTCCCACATTAGTAGTAGGGGATGCTGTTGTGGGGTGTATATGTGTTTGAGTTCCTCCCTCTAATAGCTAGTTTTTAGGGGTAAATTCTCCTAAGGCACATAATAGATGGTATCAGAGCCCACACTATGCCTTTCAGTTGCAATCGTGCAGCCCAAGTGGTGACGTCGGTATTGCAATGTTTGGCCGGGACTAGGTGGACTAGTGCAAAACCAACTTGGGTGAGTGTCAGGACTGCGGAGCATGGTGGAATGTTACGATCTATTGGTCCCACATTCGTAGTATGGGATACTGTTATAGGATATATGTGTCTGGGTTCCTTCTCTCTAACAGCTAGCTTTTATGGAAGAATTCTCTTAAGGAACATAACATAGATGGTCAGAGCACATGCCTTTCAAGACAATCCAGGAGAGAGAATAAGTGAGAGAAAGAAAATAATGGTGTCTTTCCACCCTCGCTTTTCAAATCCTGCTTTTCGTTCAAATCAAAGTGATTAATAGCAGGTTTAGAATAGAGCATAAAAGAGAGAAAAATGGGTAAAGAACTGAGAAAGGAGTTGGGGAAGGGGAATTTACCTATTCCGCAGTTTCCGCTGATGCAATTTGGACCTTCAAGCCCTTATTTTCATCCAAAACAGAGAAAGATGAGGTGAATTATGATCGTGAGAATAATGAAAAGAAGAGTTGGAAAAGAAAAGAATGTAAATCAACCTGGTTTCTTAGTTTAACACGATTTAGGGAGATCACATCTCCACCCCACAAGGGGCTGTCCCACAATGCCCCACAGCACATCCCCGCCGTGTATTGGAAACATTTCTCCCTGATAATATCAGAATCGATGATGTCATCATTGAGAGGTGTTTCCAATACACGGTGGGGATGTGCTCTGGGGCATTGTAGGGTGGGGATGTGAACTCAGATTTAGGAGAGTCCATTGATGTGGGCATCAGACATGATATATCTAAGGAAATTTGATTAGAGTCAAAATAATGTGGATTTAAAATTTTGAAAAATCCAAAAGAACCGAAAAATTTTTCGACTTCCTTCTTTATCATATACATACAATTTCTGGGCCAGGCCAGGCTCAGAGGCCCTAGGGTTTGGCTGGCCTAGGCACGACCCACTTCATGTGTGGGTCTAATGCATGTGCAGTCCCGGCTGGACCTAGAATAAAAATGATTGCTCAGGCAGGGTCAAAAATGATAATCCCTACTTTGAGCCAATCTTGGTTTTGAAAACCGAATAAGACTGGATGGTCAGACTGGTTGAACCAGGATTCGGTCATGGTTCTGGGTCCATCTTTGGACCCCAAAACTGCCTGATTGGGTTTCAGACCGGACAATTGAACCATTTGACCTAAGAACCGGTGGTCAAAGCAGTTCCACTTTCGATCTGCTTTTCAAAATCATGGAGCCAATACATAAGTGACGCATGTGTTACCAATGGATTATCTTAAGATCGGCTTCAGTCAGTGCAAGGCCCGTTCGAACAACCTTTAAAGCCTTGCATCGGAAATATTTCTATACTTCTATACTTTATTTCACAGGGAGATATTCCCAATGCAAGGCTATAATGGGTGTTTGAACGGGCTTTGCACTGACTGAATCCGATTTTGATTATCTTATTCATCTCAACAAAATCAAACAATGCAAACATTTTTATGAAGCCAAACAAGGTACTTTGGTTGGTGCAAGTTCACTTTGTCTTCCTAGCCAGTAGGGGGCAGATATCCAGAGGAGACAGAGTCCAAGTAGGATTTTTACAAGCAGTGAGAGCCATCTTATCTTGATTACTAGCTCTAGTTCAGTAATGAATTAGGTAATTAGGTGGTTGGATTTTTATTGATCAAGTATTCATCATGAAAGTTCGGCAGGGGCATCCAATAGAAGCATGATTACTTTTCCGGAGAATTTGAGTTGTTTTATTAGTTGTCATATTATTTTAGGGAAAATTCCTGATTATTATTATCCTGTGCTTTGGGTCTAGTGCCACTTTGGTTTTTGGATTTTAAAATGGGATAATTCAGTATCTAAACTTTTAAAACATGTCACTCTAGTACTTGTTGTTAATCAATTTATTAACCAGTCATTAAGTGGTATTTGAAAAGACAAAAATGCCTTTTAACTGTCATCTATTTCTCTTTATCAACCATCTAAACATTGACAAAAATGAACCGTCACAAATCCTTGCTTTTTCTATATAAAAAAAAAAATCAAGATCACCAGGAACTCTTGAATAAAAAAGGCAAAGATTTAGAACTGTTCATTTTTTTTGTTAACATTTGGATGGTTGATAAAGAGAATTAGATAACATTCGAAGGGCATATATGACTTTTCAAATGCCACTTAAAGGCTGATTAACAGCAAGTATTGGATTGACACATTTTAAAAGTTCAGGTGCTGAATTATCATATTGGATTTTAAAGTTCAAAGACCAAAGTGGCACTAAGCCCAAAGTACAGAGTACCAATCCGGAATTTTCCCATTATCTTTGGTTTTTGTTTGGTTATATTATGCTTTATATTTTCTTTGAAACCTTTTCTTTACAAGAGGTACATTTGATTCACAAAAATAGGGGTCTAGATTCAGAATCATATTCTAACCATTTGGTTGGGCAGGGAAGAATCAGAATCCCGTTCCTGGTGTTATGGCATTCCCCCATTTCAGGGAATGGCCACTCCCCACCGGGAATGAGAATAAATTAATTCCAGCTATTCCGATGTCTAAACCAAACATGTTCAGTTCCAAAAGTTTTTGATTCTGATTTAGATTTCCATTTCGACTGTAAACCAAGCAGACCCTAATATTCTTTGATAGATAAAAGGCCATAGCAAATACTAAACAGAACTTATAGTGTTTCTCACCTATAATATAAAAGATCCCATTAACAGCTGGGAAGAATTGAAAAGGAAAAAACATCAAAATGCCTTGGGATGTGTTGTCTTGTTTCACCTCCTTTTATAAGCTACAAAGTTACACCATGGTGATGAAATGATGGCAACAGCTCAATCGACATCACCAGAGACAAAGCCCGGCTGTCAAAACAAATGCGGGAACGTTGACATCCCATACCCATTTGGCCTAGTGGGAGATGATCCAACCTGTTACAAAGATGATGAATTTAAGTTGTTCTGCGACACTGTATCTGATCCACCCCGACTGCTGGTCTACGATGATGATTATTTGAGTTATAGCGAGACGTTCATTACCAACATATCACTACAAGGCCAACTGAGGATGTTCTACACTTGGGCCGCTGTCTACTGTTACTTAGGAGACAACAGCAGCACTGGAATGTACAACACATTCATCAACTTGCCAGATGTATACAGATTCTCCAACACCCAGAACAGATTTACTGTTGTGGGTTGTAACATGCTGGCGGTCTTGACTGATTATGGTGACAGTTTCCATATTGGATGCATTACATCTTGTCCTTATGCTATAGAATCGATGAAGCTACCTTGTGATGGCATTGGATGCTGCCAGACCGCAGTGCCAAAGGGTCTTAATGCATTTGTTATACAACTCCGGATGTATGACAACAGAAGCAGCTACACAGACTCCTCCAAGATTAGCAGATGTGGCTTAGCTTTTCTGTCCGACCTAGAGTGGTTCAGTTCTAATGCTTCATATCTGTGGAATTTGAAAAACAATGTGGAATATGTTATAAACATAGGTTCCCTAACTCCAGTAGTACTTGACTGGGCAATTCGAAACAAGACTTGCGGGGAAGCACAAAGAATGGCTGATTATGCTTGTGGGAAGAACACCTACTGCACAAACTCCACTAATGGCCCTGGATATCTTTGTCATTGTATAAAAGGTTACCACGGGAATCCTTATCTCCCCAATGGATGCCAAGGTATGAGTTCACTTCTTAGAATCCTTTTCTGCTTATGAAAATGCAGCCAGACCTAGGAAAATATTAGGACTCTTCCAAGTAGAAGAATCATGGGACCAGTATGAACATGTATTAATAAATCCTCTGGTCCAACTTGCGCTACCTGATATTGTAGTGAGATTAGCCATTAAAGCTTATAGAGTGTTTTTCTTAATTTAACAAGTTCTGTTAGGAAAGCATTATAGGGCAGTTTATTTTACCAAAAAAACTATAGGACCATTTGGTTTACGAGAATTGGCCATTCGACTGTTTGGTTGAGTGGAATTGGAATCTTATTCCCCTTCCTGATGGAATGACATTCCCCATTTGAGGGAATGGGGGAGTGGTCATTCCCTCCCCCTCCCTTGGGAATCCAGCTTATTCCAATTTCCATTCCGATTCGTGTCTAAACCAAACAGACTATGGGAATAGACTGCGAACCAAATGGACCATATAAAGGGAGAGCAACACTTGGGTCCTTTAGGGGTATTAGGCAATGCCTATGGGAGACCTTTGGGTGGTTTAGGCTACATGCCAAGTGTTTGGAGTGGCTAATGCTTTGTATTTTGCTTCTGCAGATGTAAATGAGTGTGAGGATCAAAGGAATAATCCTTGTGTAGGCATTTGTACAAATACAATAGGATCTTACTACTGCTCTTGTCCAAAGAATAGCTATGGTGATGGTAGAAAAGATGGTCAAGGCTGCACTTGGAAGAGTAAAGGCTTTCCTGTGATGAAGGTCACTCTAGGTAATCTTCTTTATTAATATCGGCCAATCTTGTTAATGGTGTTATCATCCAGGTATTTTAAATACATATATATGGTGCATTATGTTTTGTTGTTAGGAGTGTTGTGTGCTAGCTACTATATTTTTTAATTATTTATAAAATAAACATTTTATTAAAGAAAAGGCTGGAAGCACAAAAAGAAGCAGCCCAGCAAAAATTAGGCCAACAAACCCTAACCACCAACAAAACATACACAAAATAAGCATACTATGAATCCTTTACTCTTCTTCTAAATCATACTATGAATCCTTAGACAACCTTTATCTATTAATTAGTTTTAGTTTACTGCTCCATATTCCAAAAAAACAAAAAAAAAAGCGAAAAAGTAGGCCCATCTACTTACAAACTTGCACTTTTGTGTTCACCAGTTGCCCGATAGGGACTGGCTCTACCTCAACCCCATGTACTGCTGCATGTAATTTCTATACATGCATTCATACAGATCCCTTTCGAATGAATCATAATTTTAAAATTGATTTTCAGTTTCTAATGAGCAAAAGCCCTCCTTAGATGGACTAACATTTCAGTCATGCTTTGTATAGAAAACAAACTTTTTAACAGGTGGACCATTGTGCAGTAGGTGTTCTTCCCACAAGGCCCATTTCAGTCATGCTTGGGGGAAGAACACCTATTTTCAGTTTCTAGTTCCACCATTTCCGGTAACCATTAAAGACAAACTTTTTAACAGGTGGGAACCATCTCTATAAAGAGAGAGGACATCTGCTAAAGTGGAATAATGAACTATATTGAACTGCTGGCTTCGATTGGCAACTCCAAACCTCAATCACCCAATCTTGAATCTCCTAATAATCTGGACTTGCTTATCGGACAATGTAAAATGGAGTTCAGATCTGCGATGATTACATCATCAGGAGATGTTTCTAATACACGGCGAGAATGTACTGTGGGACGTTGTAGGGTRCAGATCTGAATTCTGTAAAATGAAACTTCCCGTTCAAGCACCCCCCCCACCCTAATCGTGCCATTAACCACTTTGATTGTTGCCTCCTCTATTACTCCTTGCACTATATCATTATACTATTCAAGATGAAATTTATGAATGATGATTGAATTTTATTTAATTAATGTGTGTATGATATCATGTATATCAAAAAGGTTTTTCCCCCAAATTTTACTCCAGGTGGAGGGATGACCATCTTAAATTTTATTAACCACTGTCAGAAGGATAATAAAAAGATATAGGGGAGGACATAGCCTACATTGCCCCTATGCCAGAGAATACAAAACTCTTCCTCACACTCTCAACCCAGTCCCATACAAGTCAGGAAAAAAATAAACCCAAAACTAGAATAATAATCTAATTCTTGCATTTGACAAATGATTTCAATCCTGAATGACCAAATTTCTAATCCTCTCCAGGAGATCACTAATATGAAAATGAGTATGTAAGATCCATTATCAATGCCTCCATTAATAAGGGAGTCCACTAACTGATTTGCTTCTCTATAAATGTTGTGGAAAGAAATCCTAAGCTGAGATTTCAGATCAAAAACACCAAAAGAGCCACACCATCATGATTAAGTGCACCAAAGATTTGTTACACATTCCACCATAATATTATACCAATTGTCATGTAAGCATAGTTTAAGACCATCACTTAGAACACAAACACCCTGCTTGTGACGCAGCATCCATAAAATATGAAAATTTAATATGAATATAATAATAGATGATATCAAAACTAGTTTTTCTTTTTCATGACAAACATATTCCAAAAATTTAACTATCTTTAGAACAAACCACTTATGCTATAACAGTGTCTAGCACCGTGTTGAAATGACAAAATCAAAGCCTTTTAATATGTCACATCTTAAATTAGATGAAGTGATGTTTTGATGAGGTCACAACAATAAATGTAAGGCCATGATTTACCGCTTTAACCCTGCATTACTATACTGTTCTAGCAAAGGCCTTTCAATGGATGCAAGTTGTACTTCACGTTTAGTCACTGCTTTTTGGTAAGTTATTAATTTGGGTAAATGCACTTATTGGGATAAGTGTTTTTTGGAAAACATTTACCTTAGGTAAGTGCATTTATCCATGTTCTTTTATTTTTTAGGTAAACAAAATAATGACCATTTTAGCCATTAAAATTTCATTATCAAAAGGGGCATTTTTGTCCCATCCAAGTGTTGGCAACTTTCCCAATATGAGAAAGTTAATTTACCCATCTCCTAGGTAGGTAAATAACTTTCCCACCTAGGGGGAAGTTGGCAACACTTAAATGGGACAAAAATGCCCTTTTTAATAATGGATTTTTATGGTTAAAATGATCATTTCCTTATTTACATGGGAAATAAAAGAACCTGGGTAGGAAACTTACTGAAAAAGCAAACGAGGCCTTAGTCAGAGTAGATATTATCATGCACTAATAGCTTTTTAATAGTTTTGATCCTACATGCATTAGTGTCACAAATCATGGTAAAAAAACTATAATTTAATAAACACCTTATCTTTCAAAAAACCTAAAATAAAAATATTCTAAGTTTCAAGCTAGACATTTGGTCCTAATGTTTTGGTATTTAGATAAGTTGTTTCTTCTAGGATTTTTGGGCAGGAGTGGGTGTGGCTTTCTAGTACTTCTTGTTTGGTCTTGTTGGCAATTGTTTGGTTTATATCCCGAGTTAGGCTGGTTCAGAACATGCTTTTTGTTTTTTGTCTTCAACAGCATATACTTCTTGTATACTCTACTCTTTTCTTTAATAAACACCTTATATTTCAAAAAATAATAAAATATCCTCTTAAGAAAAGAATCCTCACAAGCATATTAGGCAAAAAGGAAATGATCCCTCTCATGACTATGTTATATGATACATTTCTCACCTACTCTTATAATAGTTCTACTAACTAATCATTAAATATTTTGCAGGTATAGGTTTTGGAATCTTACTTCTACTCATTAGTGGTTCATGGTTACACTACATTATGAAAAAACGCAAGCTCATAAGGCTAAAAGAGAAATTCTTTCAACAAAATGGAGGGTTTCTTTTACAACAACGAATATCATTACATGAAGGTGGTTATGAGTTCTTAAAGATCTTCACAATTGAAGATTTAGAGTTGGCAACTAATAGATTTAATGAGGATTTCATCTTAGGTCGAGGTGGTCAAGGTACTGTATATAAGGGCATTCTACCTGATCAGCGAGTTGTTGCCATTAAAAAGTCCAAAGTAGTCGATGATGGCCAAATTGAGCAATTTATAAATGAGGTCATTATTCTTTCTCAAATTAATCACCGAAATGTAGTGAAGCTCTTGGGATGTTGTTTAGAGACTGAAGTTCCTTTACTAGTTTATGAATATGTCTGCAATGGAACCTTATTCCACCACATTCAAAGAAAGAGTGGCATTTCCTTGCTTTCTTGGGAAGATAGGTTAAGGATTGCAACAGAAACTGCCGATGCAATTGCTTATCTACATGCTGCAGCTTCAATACCAATCATTCATAGAGATATCAAGTCCACAAATATATTGTTAGATGATAATTTTAAAGCAAAAGTTTCTGATTTTGGACTTTCAAGGTTACTTCCTATGGATCAAACTCAAATAACTACATTAGTACAAGGAACTTTAGGGTATTTGGATCCAGAGTACTTCCACACTAGTAAATTAACAGAGAAAAGCGATGTTTATAGCTTTGGAGTAGTTCTTGTGGAGCTTCTAACAGGAGAAAAACCACTTTCTTTTCAAAGATCACTAGAAGAAAGGAACCTAGCTGCATATTTTGTTTCTGCAATCAATGAGAGCCATCTCTTACAAATCATTGAGAGTGAATTATTGGATGATGAGTGTGTAATTGAACAAATTTTTGTAGTTGCTGACCTTGCAAAAAGATGCCTTAACATAATGGGTGAAGAGAGACCAACCATGAAAGAAGTTGCAATGGAACTAGAAGGATTGAAAAGGTTAAAGATATACTCATGTGTTCAACAAGAAGAGAGTGTAAGTATACAATCTGAATCCCCAAGTGCCGTTCTTGTACCTCTAAGACACTATCCAGGTGATTCATCTGGGTAATATAGCTATCTTTGAAATTCTCACCTTAAGAAGGTCAAACACTTACATCAATGTAAATAATTTGTTTTTATTTTTTAAGTTTATGATACCTGAAAAATAAAATTTGCTATTATAGTTGTAAATGCATGATGTGTTTAAAACAATAAGATCTCTTTAATTATTAATGTACTCCTTTCTTTGTTGAAATATCAYCAGTAAGCTTAACTACTTTTCTAAAGTACTTATATATTTTAATTACCAAAGTACCATGGTGTGAATGGGGATTTGCTCATCTCCACACTGACCTCATAGTACATATCCCACTATGTATTGGGAATATCTCTGCATGAATAACACCACACAAGTACGAGATATGTTTCTGACGTGTGAATGAGACATGCTATGAGGTTGGTGTGATGAGCAGATACAGGCTTAGTGAATTGATGTTGTAAAATTAAGGGAATGATAAGGATGATTGCATTTCATGTTGCTAATTTAGTGCATTTAGTCTATTCACAACTTACATTGCAAACTATTAAATGTTGCTACACATTTCCAAGAATCATTGAATCAGTCCTCTCGAAAATACAGTAAAGCTCTCTTCCAATGTGCGTCGATTGCATCATCCAAAGGTAGGTAGTTCCAAAGTTAGTTGTTTCAGCTTCCTAGGTGAGTTAATGTGAGTCTTTGTTCAATGTAAGTCGGTTCACCTTCAACCGACTCCATCTACTATAAAAACCCCTCTTCTGTATTGATTCAGATATCAGAGAGAAATAGCAGAATACATTTACAAAATCTTTTCTCTCGTTCAACTAAGTTCTCTTCTATCTTTTCTATCATATTTTTTACAGTATTTATTGTTACTATCATCCGCAAACCATCAGTGGTATCAGAGCTCATTCGATCAATCTCTTGGGCGTGATTTCTTCTAAACATTATGTGTGTAGAAGTCAACCGTTCCACCCTTTCTCTCACAATCTTCAATGGAGAAAACTATGACTTCTGATCCATCAAAATGAAGACCTATTTTCGGTCACAAAGTTTATGGAGAATCGTTGAGGAAGGATTCTGCATTGCTGAAGACGCCTCTACTCTTTCAGCAAATCAAAAGAAGATCTATAGGAACACAAGACATCAAGCTAATCGCAAAATTTCAGCTCGTGAATGGGGAACTGTACCGTAGAGAGTCAGATGGTGTAAGGACAAGATGCCTAGGGAAATCAAAGAATAAAGCAATGTTGAATGAGGTACAAAGGACCAATTGTGGAGATGTCATATGTACCCTATTCTGAAGATTGCAGAGATTAGGGTATTACTGGCCTGCGATGAAGTGGGACTCTACCAAAGCACAAAGAGAATGTGATAAGTGCATCCCACAAGTGGATGGTAGGGAATGTCTCACAGTCTGTGAAGATGACTGGAGGAGGATATATATAGAATATCTGTAGGAACACACACTGCCCATTGACATTACATTGAGGAGGAAGCTATTGTCCAAAGTCAAGCAATTCTACCTCCAAGACGGAGTGCTGTACAGGAAATCACATGCAGGAAAACCCCTGTGATGCTTTCGCCGGTGATGAGATTAACAACAACTATAGGCAGCCCATAGTTCTAAACCTATGGCCCATCAAGGTCAGCTCGCTCTACACAACCATATCCTACACCTAGGTTTCTACTAACCAACTATGATGGAAGATACATAGCGACACGTGCGTAGATGTCACAAGTGTCAGATCCATGGCGAAAGGATCCATAAACCTACCAACAGCCTCCACCCAGTCATCACACCTTGGCCATTCCATACTTGGGGGGTAGACCTAATAGGTAAGATACACCCACCTTCTAGAGGGTATTGCTTTATCATAGTAGCCATAGATTATTTCACTAAATGGCAGAAGCCATCCCCTTGCGATGAACCTACGCGGACAACATAGCAAATTTCCTAAAACAAAACATAGTCCACAGATTCGAAGTACAAATGCGGATACTGGCAGACAATGGCCTATCCACCAAAAATCAAGAAGTCAGTGATCTCCTAGGGTAGTACGGTGCAAGACTAGGAACGTCCGCAACATATTACCCACAAGGAAATGGTCAAGCAGAGGCCACAAACAAAACTCCACTCAGGATGTTGAGCAAAACAGTGGCTGATAATCAAAAGGATTGGGTAGATAAGCTATCAAAAACTCTTTGGGATTATCGCACGTCTATCAGAAAAAATRCATAGGCAACACCCTACACCTTGGTGTATGGTCAAGAAGCAATGCTCCTAGTATAGATAAGAGTCTTATATACTAGGATAGCCTTCATGATGGGCAAGAAGATCAGACCAAAGGATGTGGACCTATTACTTGCAAACAAACTCAAGGTAATCGACGAGGTTAGAGATGTAGCCTCACAAAAGCAGAGCAAGTACAAACAGTCCCTAGCCACAAACTTCAATAGCCACCTAAAGCCTAGGATTTTCAAAGAGGGGGATAAAGTACTAAAGACAACTCTCAACGTTAGAAAAGGCAAGTCTGCGGGAAAGTTCGCCCTAACATGGGAAGGGCCATACCTAATAAAAGAGGTCCATACTTCGGGCTACTATGTATTAAAAACCATAAACACAGATGAAGATGATGAAACCATCAATGGCTATTGGTTGAAACCTTACTTTGAATAATTCTGTGTTTCTGTAATTCCACAAAAACATGTACATCTTCTATAAATATATTTGCAACTTTTCATTATCCAGGACTCTATTAACTACCCACTTGCTATGCTATAAAGTCTATTTTAGTTCCATAAAGAATTCTGATTGCAATTAAGTTGTTTTCCTCTCACCCTCTGATTAACAATACATGCATCTGTACATTGTGATAGTAGTTAAAKGAATGATACATTACAATTTGTTCCAATATGTTCCACATAACTGTTTACATACATATCTTGTTTATATCCTACAACCTGTTCAACTATGCTTTCAAAGCCCTGGCAACCCCAGGCACTCTCGTTTCGTGGCCAATTCCACGATGTCGCATGCTCTATATGAAGGCCTTGGCAATCCCAGGCGTGACTCAAAGCCACGGCAACCTTAGGCACTCTAATAAGCCCCGACAACCCCAGGCACCCTAATAAGCCCTGACAACCCCAGGCACTCTCATTTCGTGGCCGGTTCCACGATGTCGCATGCTACATGTGAATGCCCTGGCAACCCCAGGCACGACTCAAAGCCCTGACAACCCCGGGCACTCTAATAAGTCCCGACAACCCYAGGCATAGATAAGCCCTAGCAACCCCAAGCACAGACAAAGCCCTAGTAACCCCAAGCAAAGATAAAGCCCAAAGCCCTAATAACCCCAGACACAAACAAATCCCTAGTAACCCCAAGCATAGACAATGCCCTAGWAACCTCGGGCACAGACAAGCCCTAGTAATCCCCATGTAGAGACATGCATCCGTGAAACCATTGGCGGGCTCCATCGACAAGAAGTAAGACCCCTACCAAAACCACAAACACAGATACTTTGTTTAACATCAACAAAACCTAAGAGGACAAACTTCACCTACCCCAGCATCAACAATGACACTCGACTTGGAAACAACACCCTACTTTCCCAAAGTTTGATTGCGATAAAATGAGTTCCCATTGCACAAGTTCATTTGTAGACATCAATGCATATCCCACACTTTGACTCTTCTACTTAGTGTTCTTTCGCACCGAATAACGTTTTGATACAGGCACAATCCCTCGACTAGCTACTTACCCATATAAGATTATCTGGGTCAATTCCCCTTGACTGTACCTCAAAAGACAAATTCACACTAATCATCTTCTTTAATGATTTACGATAAAGTGACATTGTGCTTGCATTCGATTACGATAAAACCCAGAGGGGGCTTACTAACCAACAATAGCTGGCACAACCCTTTCACGCAATGAACATACTCACAAAAGCATCATACTGCGAAGAAATTTCAACCTATATTTATAATGCAACCAAAGATCAATTGCGATTAAGCAGACTATGCCCATACCAAATTGTGGGAAACACGCAATCACCTCGTCCTTCACTACACATATAATTAAACTACGATCAACGCGGAAAGAATAATAAGTTTCATTCCATCACTCCCTTTTCAGARTGTTATCTCAAAACCAAATGAAGTGCGAATTACTGTGACAAGCCAACCCACCCTTACATCGAATAGGGTCCAGTCGTACACAAAAGCAACTTGACAGAAGTTGAACAAACAATTACATTAAGACTAATATTACATTCACATTTTCATTTCAAAAATACCAGAATATTTCATTGCACTTCAAGGAATTTCGTCCTTAATTTACACCTAGTACATACAATAATCACTTGGCCCATTCGTCCCACATCGCAGCAAAAATCTCCAGCACCTAACTCATTTCTTCAAATTTCTTAAGGCTTTCCAACTCTGCCTACGTAGTCCACAAGGATCTGCTTCTACCATGCACATTCCTCCATCAGGCCCTTAACCTTATCTGCAACCCTAGTGACGCTTGCCTCAACTACTTTCTGGCTCTCACGAACATCCTTCATCGAATGAAACAAATCAATCTGAGGTATGTCCCGCCCAGCCTTCCAGAAGGCATGCGCTAACATCACGACACATTTCTCGATCTGCACCATGAGAAGCCCATTGACAAAAAACCCTGGCAAGCCTCTAGCCAACAAGAAAAGTCAGTCCATGATAAATCCTCCGCTAAGTGGGTTATCACACGACTCATTAGCATGGCAATGGTGTTCAGCACAGGACCCACAACCGAGCAACCACACTTTAAATACTATACTTCACGCCTTTACCCTGAATCAAAACTGGATTTACAAATAGGAAGTGCAACAGTGGGATGTCGTGGTTATSGCATAACTCTGACAGCTCCCACCATATCTGGACCAGCTCTTCCTCGTACGTCAACTCCTCGGGAGGAAAGATAATACCGGGCTCTATGTCTCCATCCCCCAAATGAAGTTCCAAGTCAGCGGAGATCTCAGGCCCCACCAAGTCGTTGGCCTCAGGTTATGAAGAAGCATCCCAAGAAGCACMAACAGCTGCAATAGGGGACTGAGGCTCAATAGAAGCCTGACCCCTACAACCTTGGGGGCCTCAGTGCTGTCACCAGCAACAATGGACTTCGTACAATGGGTCACTGCTTCCACGTCCACAACCAACTGACTCGTCTGACCCATGGAAATGGGTATGTCACCTGCAACACCCTTAGGAATTCTAGGACCAGGACTGGGGGCCTACATCGCCCTCAACTCCTCAGCCAGACACCTAGAAAAAGGCGTGTCTGGCACCCCGGGAGGATACTCAGCGAAAGGTACCTGCAATAAAGTCAGATACAAACGATCAGTTATAACAWGTTCGACCATGAACAAAACAATAAAACGTATAAAGAAAGATGAACAACTCACCTCTTGACCGGGTTCATCGACCCCTGCGACACCCTCATTGGACTGCACCTCACCGCAGTCCACTCGCTTCAAAACAAAAGACTATTTCATAGTTAGCCATAATAACATGCGATGAACGTTATAATTCAAAATATATGCATTGACTAAAGGACTGAGCAAACCCATCCTAGCAGGAGAGTTAACTGGGATCTCCTTCATCTTCTCCAGAGGAGCCACCAGAACCTCCGTGTTTGCACGGGCACCAACACTCCCCGCAGACTACAAAAACGAAAGACAAACAGCATTGGTGCAGTTTTCATAACGCAACCTAGAAAGAAAATAGAGTGCAAATTAAGAGTGACTTACTGAATCATCATCCCCGGGACCTCGTTTCGGATGAGGGGGAGCTTTCTTCTTTATTTGACCACTCGAGAATCGAACAATAGCACCCACAGGAGAGGGCACCACAACTGGAAAGCTCACTAGCTCTACGACCGATACAGTTTCCTTTATGGGGGGATGCTGCAGAATCCTGACCATCAGCAGCATGGGCCTCTTGCACATGAGATGAAGTCACAGTGGTGTCCTCAAAGGCCATTGTAGACAAAGGAAGGAAAGAGCATGGCACCCTCGCCGATTTCACCCTCTTCGCAACAGGGGGACGACTGCTTTCCCCCTCCTCCAAAATAGGGGGCCTCTTTTGTCATTTAGCGCCAACCTTCCCTAATGGCCGCAGTATCGCAGAGGACGGGAAGGCACCCCGGTTCGCAGCATGACCCTTTGGAGGAGACAAAGAGTGGTGAAGCTGCGGGGTCCTCCTGACGAACTCCTAGAAACCCCTGAACAATGCACATAGGTAAGAAAACTGAAGGGTCTTACAACCCTACACCCTCGATAACCCCACAACCGGTAGATGCACGCACCCTGGATAAGCGTGATCGTGGCAATGAACCCAAAAGACGTCTTCCCCTGACAATTGCAGAAACTGGCCACCTAGGTCATCATACCGAAATTGGCGCATCACCCGGTCTGAGCGATAGGCAGCTAGTTGCGCTTTGCCCGAGCGGTCGAGATAGGCCACCACCCCAGGCCATGTGACCAATTGCACTATACCCGCAGTAGGGTTGTCGATATCTACCGCGCACTGCTGATCGCCACCATCAGGAACAGACATGCCAACACAATAGGGAATCGCATTGCAAACTGGGTGAGCATACGGCCTCCACTCAAACCCATCTAGCGAAGCCAACCTCACACTGATTTCATCCATCTTAAAATTCTTGTGACGAGCATCTTGAAGCCAATGTTTTCCTCTACAAACATCAAAAACCTTCTCCTCAATCTCCTCCCCTCGTGGAGTAGCAACGGGGACCCGGATACATGCAATACAGYGTGGAGTAACGTTGAGATCAAAGCGCTCACACAAAAACATACAGAGAAATGGTGCACAAACAAAACTGACACACCTCTTATAGCTTGGGTCCACTAACTGCTACACAGTGTCATCCAGCTACTCATAGAAATGCCCCAAGAACATTTAGGCTAGAGGAAGTTGATGGCCAGACACGGCAAGAACAGCAAGCAGTACCAGCGAGGCCCACAGACCATAATCGGGAGGACAAGGGAAGAGAAAGCATGATGCAACATACATAATGAAGTGGTCAAAGGACATCTTCCCCCGAGAACTGGTCCGATCCTCTTACGCTTTGAACGTTGTGACCTCATGAAGAAGCTCGTCACATAACTCCCTATAGTCCGCGGGGATAGACTCGACATGCTAAAGATGCTGGGCAGATACGACACCCCCAATGGGTAAGGCCAACAAGGCAGCTACATCTTCGACCGTAATGGTAAACTCCCCAAAGGCCCTGACGAATGTGTGGATACGGCAGCACCAGTGCTCCAACAAATGCCCCATGTACTTCACCCCCTTCCTACTAGAAATACCCATGTAGCAATCCATGAGTCTGAGCAAACCGGAATCCTGTAACATCCAGCAGTACATAGGATTTTCAAGAATGAACTCCGCCTAATCAGTATAACTATTGGGAGATTTCACGCTATCAGTCCTAGGCTCCTGACATTTGTACGACATGAACTAGTCGGATTGACCACACAAGCACAACAACTCRTTCCCATAGATGGGATCGAATATGCCCTCTACACCCCTTGACACTGGGACTAGAGGCCAAAATCACTGTTCCCTTTGGTAGCTATAGTCGCTTCCCTCTATAGCAATAACTTTGCCGTATCTACCTCCCTAACGAAATCATAGAAAGGATAACCAAYTACCTTTTCCACCTTCTTCTGAGTAGGAGTCATTGCAAAAACCACTAAGGACGATGGTACAAACATGAAACAAAAGTCCTTCTGAGGAACGACTTAAGGCACAAAGAACTCCAAGAGAGAAATAACATTGGAACCCTAGGGAAAACACTAATAGAATGAGAAAGGAAAACCGACTTGGTTCCCTTCCACTAGTTTTATAGTGGTTTTTCACTTTCGCACGGGTAGAAGACCAAACGACGCCAGAGAAGACAAAAGGATGTCTAAACAATGCTTGAAATGATGCACGCGTAGAAGACCTAATTGATTCATGTCATCACATAGAAAGGGCTTTTAATCTATGTTACATTTCCATTTTGGGCATCTTTGAGATTCCCTCCAATCTCAAAGATGAAGACAATTGTATCTCTGTAAATGTGGGAAACCACATAAGTGCATGCAGCCAACTATTTCAGCTGCAAAACCCCACCACCTTCTGTGAAGGATCTCATCCACTCATCTTATAAAATTTCCCTTTGGCCTCTATCAGACAAAGTTCATAGCCATTTTAGGTTAAACCTTTCTGTCCAGTAAGTGCTCACCCATCATGTTCATGAACGCTAAGGTATCGTGAGAGAGTCTTCCATTTTAGGATAGGCCCCTCCCACATCAGTCTATGACGCCCCTATCATCTCATGAWGTAATCCAGCCAACTGCATTAGCAGATCGATARCCCAATTTTATGGTGCACCTCCACCCATCAATATGGCCAACCTTCATACTAATGATTGAAGTGGTCCCTGGGCCAAGCCACCTTGTAACACCCAGGGACTGTGGCAGATGCAAGATTAGCCCATCAGGTATTATCCTCAATGGTCTTACACTTAACCTCTCAG
>NW_010729192.1:1558581-1572537 GCF_000365185.1 Nelumbo nucifera
CCACTGGCTGTGAATGTTCTACACTAACACGAGTCTCACTAAGTGTCCAATTTAAGGGTATTACACAGAAACATACCAAGGGAACATGAATCAAATATGCACTTTTATTCATTTACAATAAACTCATAAAGTACACCATGGCAATGATGYGCATTTAGCCATGGTGTTCAAAAGAGCCACTGTCGAATTAAAATGGGCCAAGCACTTATAACCCATGTGCACAGCACAACACATCACGTACATCACATGCATGGAATTCATAGTTGATCCAATCAATTAAATAACTGTAAAACCCATAAATAAATCCCATTTAATTCCATTACATTACCAATTAATATTATCAAGGTATATGGGCTGAACTGCAAAAAACAGTTCGGCCCATATAGCATTTATGTTGAATTGGGCTAAAGAAGTTTTAATAGATTAAAACTGGATTTTATAGATGTGGGCCAAATTGCTTCATGAAATTAACCATCAATTCCTTGGGCCATGAAGGAAATTTTAGGGCTGAGATTAGCTCCCATCGAACCACAGATTCGATCCAACTAGTTTGGTCAAATCTGGTTCGAATGGGTCTAGGGTTTAATGTTTAATTCAAAATTCAATTTAAGAAGATGATCTGAAATTAAACAACTGATACAGCCCGATCCGACACCTAGTGTAGTACCATAATCGACTCTAGGGGTCAAGTGTAACATTCCAGTTTTGCACATCTATCTCCAAGGTCCAAGGTAATACTGGAATTTTGGTCCAGTTCAGGGTTTCAAGGAAACCCACACTACATGTACCTCAGGTTTCACACTGGCAGCTAAGACAAGCCACCCCAACCAACTTGGTGGCACATCAGTGTCAACTTTGGTAGGATAAATCTCCCCGGATCTATCCAACGGCTGTGAATATTCTAAACTAACACGAGTCTCATAAGTGTCCAATTTAAGGGTATTACACAAAAACACACCACAATGACATGAATCAATTATGTGCATTATTCATTTACTATAAATGTCAAAAGGTACATCAATCTAATTGGAGCTAAGGGCATAACTGTCTAACAGCTCCCACTTGCACTTAGGTCAAATTGGGTATAAGATGAAGTCCTATACTTTCTACATGTTTTTCAAACACTTTCTATGTCAATGGCCTAGTTAATGGGTCTGCTACATTTTCCGTTGATGCTACCTTCTGAATCAGTACGTCCACTCTTCCAACTATCTCCCGCTGTACATGGTACTTCCTTCCAATGTGCTTCGACTTCGAGTGGGCTCGTGGCTCCTTAGCATGAGCAATGGCTCTAGTGTTGTCACATAACAATGGGAGATGTGTTGGACAGAACTACTTCTAATTCCTGAATGAAATTCTTCATCCAAATGACTTCTTTGGCAGCTTCACTTGCGGCAATGTATTTGGCTTCGGTTGTGGAATCTACGGTGGACATGATCCTATCATGATCCTATCATGAAGATATAACCAGATGTAGGCTTTCTATCATCTRTATCTGACTGGAAATTAACATCAGTATACCCCTAGATCTATAGTGAACTATCATCGGTTACCAAACAAAACTCTTTTGTCCTTCAAAAGTATTTTAGTATGATTTTCACAGCGGTCCAATGCTCCTACCTTGGATTAGATTGGTATCTGCTTACCACACTCACTACTTGAGAAATGTTAGGACGAGTGCACAGTATGGCATACATGATGATCCCTTTGGCTGAGGCATAGGGAATCTCTTTCATGCCCTCAATCTCTTCGAGAGTCTTGGGAGACATACCCTTGGATAGAGTGACTCCATGCTTAAAAGGAATATTTCCTTTCTTCGAGTTCTCCATATTGTATCTTTTGACTATCTTGTCAATGTAAACAGACTGAGATAATCCTATTATCCTCTTCGACCTATCTCTATAGAGTCAAAGACCCAATATGTAGGAGGCTTCTCCAAGATCTTTCATGGAGAATTGCAATGAAAGCCACACTTTCACCGTAGTTAACATTCCTACATCATTCCCGATGAGTAGAATGTCATCTACATACAAAACCAAAAATGTAACCTTATCCCCACTGGTCTTCTTGAAAACACAGGACTCATCCTTATTTTGCTCAAAATCAAACTGTTTGACAGTAAAGTCAAGTTAGATGTTCCAACTCCTAGAAATTGCTTAAGTCCACATATGGATCGGTTGAGTTTACATACCATGTGTTCCTGACCTACAGCTATGAAACCTTATAGTTGCTGCATATAGATATCTTCAGTAAGATCTCCATTTAGAAAGGCAGTTTTGACATCTGTTTGCCAAATCTCATAGTCATGGTATGCTGCTACAGCTAGTAGGATCCTAATGAATTTAAGCATGGCCACAAGAGAAAATGTTTCCTCATAATCGATTCCCTCTTTCTGAGTGTACCCTTTCGCCACAAGACGAGCCTTATAGGTCTCAACTTTACCGTCAGGGCCCTTCTTCCTCTTAAAGATCCATTTGCAACCAATTGCCTTTACCCCAGGGGTGGATCTACTAGAGTCCAGACTCCATGGGTCTTCATTGAGTCCATCTCAACTCTCATGACATCTACCCACTTCAATGAATCTATGTCCAACATAGCTTCCGAATAAGTCACGGGATCCTCCTCACTAATCGTGGCTTCCACCAAGTATCTTTCTTGGTCATAGCCGTAACGAACTGGAGGCTTGGAAACTCGGGTAGATCTTCAAGGTTGGTTATTTTCTGGAGCTAGTGGGACATCTCCAACTACCCTGGGCTCTCCTCATCAATAACAACTTCCTTATGATGATTATCCAGGATGTAATTTTCTTCTAGGAAGTGGGCATTTCAACTGCAAAAGACATTTTTCTCTTTTGGATCATAATAAGTAACCTATAGAGCCTTTGTGGTAACTTACAAATAGGCAACAGCTAGTCTTGAATTCCAATTTTTCAGCACTAGTTCTTTTAACATATGTCGGACAACCCCAAATCTTCAAGTGTATTACACTTGGTTTCTTACCGGTCCATAGCTCATATGGAGTCTTAGGAACAGATTTGGTTGAAACCCGACTCAGCACGTAAATTGCAGTCTCTAATGCAAAACCCCAAAAGGATGTAGGTAACTATGAGTGGACGAGAAGTGATCAGACCATATCTAATAGAGTCTGATTTCTCCTTTCTGACACACAATTTAATTGTGGTGTAACAGGAGGAACTAGTTATGATACAAGACCATTTTCCTTTAAGTAGTCCCTGAATTTGTCAGAAAGATACTCGCACCTCGATCTGATTGAAGGGTCTTAATTTCTCTCCCTAACTGTTTCTCGACTTCTTGTCTGAATTCTTTGAACTTTTCAAAAGATTCAGAATTATGTCTCATTAGGTACACGTAACCATACTATGAGTAATCATCGGTAAAGATTATAAAATAAACATGCTGGTTACGTGTCCTAACATTCAAGGGACCACATACATCAGTATGTATAAGGTTAAGTGTGCTTGTAGATCTTTCTGGCTTACCGGTAAATGGCCGCTTCGTCATCTTACTCTAAAGTCAAGGTTCACAAGTTGGAAGATCTTCTACAGTTAGAAAATCCAAAGGACCATCCTTTACCAACCTTGTGATACGATCTATATTAATGTGGCCAAYTCGGTAATGCCACAGGCACATGGGATTAACTATAGCATGAGCCTCTTCTTGGGGATTATTTTTGACATATTTTCAGTAATGTTTGTTTCCAGAGAAGGATGGAGAACATAGAGACCATTCTCAAGTTCTCCATATAGGAGAAATTTGTTATTCTGTTTAATAGTAATCACATTACTGAATAAGATAGAATAACCATCCATGCACAATTTTGAGACAGAAATCAAATTTCTTCTTAAATTAGGTATGAAAAGACAATCTTTAAGTACAATTGTTCCTTCTCTGAAAACTACTTCTACAGTTCCTATGGTTGTAGTTGCAACTGTTGTAGAAGTTCCCAAGTAGAGCATCACTTCTCTATCACTCAGTCTTCTGCTTATCTTGAAACCCTACAGTGAGTTACACGTATAAGTTGAAGCCCCGGAGTCAATACACCAGGAAGCATAAGTGACCAACAAATTGGTCTCTATGATCAAAGATTTGAAATTACCTTGCTTCTTAGTCTCCAGATATTAAGGACAATTCCTCTTCTAGTGGTTGGTCTGTTTGCAGAAGTGACAGACATCTGATCCCTTATCTTTCTTCTACTTTTTAGTTTTGCTACCCTTCTTCTGAACCTTCCTTTTAGCCTTCCGCTTTTTCTTGCTCGATTTTCCACCTTCAACAAGCATGGCTATCGGCTTATCCTTCTTAATTAGTTCTTCAGCCCTCTACAACATATTGCTAAGTTCCTGAAGGCTAACATTTATCTTATTCATGTTGTAATCCATGATAAATTGATTGAAAGATGGAGGTAAGGAATTGAGGACAGCACCAATTTTGGTGTCATTATCTAGCCCTGACCCGAGAGCCTCCAGTTCATTAATAAAACCCATCATCTTTAGACAATGGTCACGAACCTGTTGGTTCTCGGTCATCTGTGCGGTCATAAACAATTTTAAGACATTTTGTCGAGTAGAACGGTTCTGCTCTTCATACATAGTCTTCAGAATATCCAATATATCCTTGGACACTTCGATTTTATCAAATTGTCATTGTATTGGATTGTCTAAAGAGGTTATAATATAACATCAGGCAAGAGAGTTTTTCTCTTCCCATTCTTGATACTCTCTCTTTCGGGCCCCAGAAGCCTTGTCACCCGGATAATCTAGAGCAGGGTTCTTAGCAATTTTGTCCAATTTCTCAGATGTCAGAACCATCATAAGGTTTCAGAACCAGTCAGCATAATTAGGGCCCTTGATTTTGTTATCATCCAACAATTGGGTGAAGTTTTCGTTTTCCATTTCTAGTAAAGGCAAGGCAGATTTATAAGTCCACAACCTAATTGATTCATGTCATCACATAGAAAGGGCTTTTAATCTATGTTCCATTTCCATTTTGGGCATCTCTGAGATTCCCCCCAATCTCAGTGACAAAGACAATTGTGTATCTGGAAATATAGGAAACCACATGGGGTGCATGGAGCCAACTGTTTCAGTTGTAAAGCCCCACCACCTTCTATGAAGGATCTCATCCACTCATCTTATGATCTTTCCCTTTGGTCTCTGTCARATAAGGTTCAAAGCCATTTTAGGTTAAACCTTTCTATCCAGTAAGTGTTCACCCATCATATTCRTGAACACCAAGGTACTGTAAGAGAGTCTTCCATTTTAGGATAGGCCCCTCCCACATCGGTCTATGATGACCCTATCATCTCATGAAGCAATTTGGCCAACTGCATTAGCAGATGGATAGCCCAATTTTATGGTGCATCTCCACCCACCAATACATCCAACCATCATACTAATGATGGAAGTCCTTTAGAGAATTCATCATATGAAATTCCCTATCACATGCACTTAAATTTAATGGAGGGAACGAAACCCCCTAGATCTTATTTAGGTCAAACCAAAGTGGCTACCACCGGCTTTCATAAAGCTAGATTCAAAGTGGGCCCAAAACGGCTAGGGTTCCGGGGTGTTCCTCTTGGGGAAACTGAAGTGGGCCATACTGAGAAAGGGAGATCATCCAATGATCTTAAGGGCACCATGGCAATGATGTGCATTATGGTGTTCGAAAGAGCCACTATCGAATTAACATGGGCCAAGCACTTATGGCCCATGTACGCAGCACATCACATCACATGCACGGAATTCATTGTTGATCCAATCAATTCAATAAATGTAAAACCYATAAACAAAGCCCATTTAATTCCATAATATTACCAATTAATATTATCTAGGTATATGGGCTGAACTGCAAAAAGGAGTTTGGCCCATATAGCATTTATGCTAAAGTGGGAAAGCAGTTTTAATAGATTAAAATGGGGTTTTATAGATGTGGAACGAATTGCATCTTGCAATTAACCATTAATACCTTGGCCCGTGAAGGAAATTTTAGGGCTGGGAACAGGCCCCATTGAACCACAGATTTGGTCCAATCAGTTTGGTCCAATTTGGTTCGAATGGGTCTAGGGTTTGACGTTTAATTCAAGAATCAGTAAGAGGGTTGTTCGTAAGACTGCTACCCTRCAAAACAAAGATCAGTTCGCAGTGCAGTTTCCAAAATTGCAAATCGCAGATTGTTGAACCTGAATTTGCGAAATTCTCTCCTTTGCGCTTTCTGCTTCGTCTTAGAATGAAATAAAAATAGAAAACCTAATTTTTCTATTAATATTACATCATATTCAAATTCCAACACATTTCATCTAAAAATTAAAAATAAAACATAATTAATTACAGACCAAGAATTTATAGAAAAAATCAGCAACTATGYAGATTTCTTGCGAAAAAAAAAAAGAATTCGATCTCTACCATACGAACAGCCCAAAAACCAAGAAAAATATATAGAACAATTCTAAATATAAATCAGATTAATAAATATTTAATTTCATATCATTCGCCCCAAACTGGGAACCGATTTTCTAGAAAAAACATTAAGTACGCAAATCGGGTAGAACGCCTTCTGCCCATTTGCGCAGATTCAGATCCGGTTTAATTCAGTTCAAGATTCGAACCTGACTCTCATACCACTAAAGGGATGAGAGATCCATCATTTGGATGGCTGAACCCTGTAGGAAGGTTGGGCGAAATTTCAAAAATTTCCCTCTCTCTCATCTGGGAATCRCATTCCTTATTTTAGAAAACTGCATCTTCAATGATCAATCTTGAACCAAACCAAAAGGGATGAGAGGGATATACCTGATACGAAGTAGCAGTAACTCCCAATGAAGGTGTTCACGCCCATGGAGATAACCAAAACCCGCTTCCATTGAATATGACACAGTGTGTGGTGAAACAGGATCAACATGATGGTTCTTCAGCAAGAATGGAGTAGAGGGCTGGTGAGCACGACTTCAGATTACTTCTTCTACCAAGAACAATTCTTAATCACTCCCCAAGTGGAGATCGAACTGGATAGGGGCAGCAAGAGCAGGGAAGAACTCTGCAGATTGTTGTCTTGTATCTGGTGTATTTTTCATGTCCGCCTGCTCTCTTATTTATAGCCTTTAAGAGACAACCTCCTAATCTGATCAGGAGTTTCCTGATCCAAATCTTTATTTGGATCTAGACTCTTTAAGTGATAAGGATAATCCCTTATCTTATCTGCAGTTTAAGATCAGCTTATTCCTAATCAAATTAGGAGTTKCCTAATCCAAATCTTTATTTGGATCTGGACTCTTTAAGTGGATAAGACTTATACTCTTATCCTTATCTACTGATCCAAACCCAGATCCGCCCCTATTTAATTAATCTAATTAACCCAGTTCAAAATTGGGCTTTAGGCCCTTTAATTTTATGTGCTCACTTAACCTCTTAACCTGCTGCCCAGTTGGCTCTCTTTGTATGGCATGGGACCCAAACATTGATCTACACATCAGCCACATGGATTCAGCTCAGCCTTTGTTACAAGGCCTGGCCGAATTCATTATAGGAGACAGTGAACCCCTGAGTCCATCACTATGAACTCTTAATGGGCCCAACATTTATACTAATTGGTCATTGCATCCAGCCACCTTATGAAAGCCCCAAGGACGATGGGCAGATGCAAGATTAGCTCATCAGGTATTACCCTCAATTGTCTTACACTTAACCTCCTAGCCCATAATGATCAAACACTGCCCGACAAGAGAGGACCTCTCCCTCGGCTACAAGGAACAGTGTTGCACTCTCTACTCAAATGGATCCCAGGCATTAAAACCTTTTGCAAATATTTTGAAACCATAATATATATATATATATATATATTGCAAAAACAAATTTCAACGGTTGAAATCAACTGCCAACAGTTTAGGTTTCCATCAGAGAGAGTGCACCCCCGATCATTCACTTTGTCTGACAAATGGGCTGATCCTGTCACTATGATCACCCACTCAGATGAATTCTCAGATTATTCCAATACACCCAGGTTTTGACCCCCTCTAAGGATTTCACTGATTGGCATATAAAAGATAGCCCGATCCGACACCTAGTGCAATACCATAATCAAGTCTAGGGGTCAGGTGTAACATTCCAGTTTTGCCCATCTATCTCCAACGTCCAGGGCAATACTGAAATTTTGGTCTGGCTCAGGGTTTCAAGAAAACCCACACTGCATGTACCTCAAGTCTCACCCTAGCAGCTAAGGCAAGCCACCCCAACCAACTTGGCAGCACATCAGTGTCAGCCTTGGCAGGATAAATCTTCCCAGATCTATCCAACGGCTGTGAAGATTCTAAACTAACACGAGTCTCATAAGTGTCCAGTTTAAGGGTATTACAGAGAAACACACCACAATGACATGAATCAATTATGTACTTTATTCATTTACAATAAATGTCAAAAAGTACATCAATCTAATTGGAGCTAAGGGCATAACTGTCTAACACTAATTGGTGTCAACAGTTATGAACGAATTAAACAAGCTTCATGGCCATTGCGAACAAGTATTATGAATACAAAATAACACATGAAAAGTAAATTAATTCAAGAAATAGTGACAGAAAAAAATTATAGCATTTCATTCAATATCAGTTAAAATAATTACAAAAATTACATGTACACATCTCACAAAGTAGCCCACTCCTCCCTCATTGGCACTTTATTTTCAAGCAAAGGCCTTCGACCTCAAACGCCTTCAGCTCTCCCACCTCGGCTTTGTATTCCGCTACCAACTCACACTGACGGCTACATTCTACCATAAGAGCCTCTAGCTTCTCTGTAGCTTTAGTGAGCTTCGCTTCGGCTACCTCGATACAGCAGTGCACGTCCCTCAGAGGCCACCCAAAAACCAACGGTGATTCCCCGAGACCAACCTTCCAAAATACATGCGCCAGCAAGACAACCCGCTCTTCAATACGCCCCACACGAAAACCTATAGCAGAAAAACATTCACAGGTCTTCAATCATTGCATAAAGACAGACCACGATAGCTTATCAAAAGGGATATACCACACATCATTGTTGCAAATGTATTTAACGCCAGACCGACGACAACGGATAGGAGTTCGAAGGGAGGCAACCAGCCACCTCAAATAATCGCTACTGCAAATTTTGCCACAGACTTCGTTACCATAAATCTATCGTTCAAGCGAATGCCCTAGATGAGAACGCAGTCCACATTCTCATACCCCAAAGGGGCTACATTGTTGCCACAAACCAACGCGAGCTCCGAATAATTGGACAATCTTTAAAGTGACAATTCCACCGGAGACGATGTTGTGGACCCAACAACCTCAGTGACATCCATCATGCTTGGGATATCAGGAACCCCAGCCTCCTTATGTGCCCTTTATTGATCGAAAGCCATTGTYGAAAGCAAGAACAGAGGAGAGATCGACAAACGTATACAAGAATGAGCGCGTGTAGTGAGCAAACAAGAGTAAGTGGGTAAGGTGGAAACCAATGACACATACTACACCTTTTATAATGCAACTCATCCTGCAAGCTGAAGAATTACAACCAGTTAGCAAGGAAGCCGAACAAGCGCACCCAGGCGAAATGTCACGCAAAAACAAGTGGAAATAATTCTCAAACATACCTTACAAAAAGCAGGACACAACGGCACATTAATTTCAAATATAACACCACATTCATTAAAACCATCCAAACACCGAACATTCAAATGACGTACGTGACATTCATTACATTACAACGAATGAGGGAAATAATAATCATAGCCGCCACATGGTCACCACCAACAGCCTATTCGGATACTCTTTAATAACAAATGATGACAATAGACAAGTCACCCGTTGTCAACCAACACCATGCAATAAACACAAACACTTATACTACAGGAAGCAGCACTCACCAAGGTAATTAATAGTCTCTTTTGCCAATTTCCTTCCTGTCAATGGTCAAAGGGCTAATACGCACAAATACAGCATAGCATTGACCATCGACAGGAGGCAAATTGCCAAGAGGCAGGGGGCTAAACTGTAGAACGCAAGAAACCACCATTGCAAATACATAGCCACATAATAGGAAAATTCCCAAACCCAACGTTGCACAACCTGCAATACAAAAGAACAAAGTGCTTACCGATAAGTAGGGGGGTAATGTAGCACTCACTTAGACCCTCAAAAAAACACCAAGCATCAAGATTAACACCACAAAAGTGCAGGTGAGCAGCTCACAACCAACTCCCATATTGCAATGAACACACCGCAGCACACCAACATCCTTGCGATGAACTCACAATACATATCGCAATAATCGCCATAAATCTATAGTTCACCAAGTCAAGTCAGTGCTAGAACCCAAAGAAACAATATCTAAGACTTTCCGAGAGCCCCAAGCCTACTTGAACATGCGATGAAGCTACACCCGCTAAGGCATGCGATGAATTCACAGCTTGTGAACTCGCCTATGACCCAAGTCAAGACAAATCCAAGCCGACCCCATGGCAAGGCCCACGTATGACCAAAGACACGTAGAACCCATGATAGCTAAAGACGCAGCGAGCCACCACGGGGAGCCAGCTAGGCGCCTCCTATCAAATGGTGACATCACCGATGCTACACGAGATTAGTTATGATGAGCAAAAAGGGAGTAGCACACGTGAGTAATGAGGGACCTTAAGGATAAGGAAAGTCAATCCTCAAGAGGATCCTCATAAGACACATGGCAAAACCCCAGTAGCACACCTAATAATTGACAACGAATCAAATATTCCCTTTCCCGATATGTCGTCAAACACCCTTATCTCCTACCTTTTAGGTTCTCGGGATTCCCACTATAAATAGAGGTCCTCCTCATATTAAAAGGCATCAAATCCTTAACATTTTGACACCCATTACCCCTRAGCTCTCTCTCTCTCTCCAATTCCCGCATTTTTTACCTAAGCCTTACCCCTCCTTCAAGTAGAATAACATGTATGACAACACTCTGACATGTTCTAGCATATATGTTGTAGATTTTCAACAAATCTAATGTGTTATATGATCTGTGATTGGTTACAGAGCTTTTAAATAACATTGTAGGTTTTTTTTTCAATGCATCATTCTCACATGAACTTCATGGATGAAAAAGTATTTATCCCTTCAAGAAATATGAATAAAGGCAACTTTGCCCATGTAACATACGAAAGGGTCCCAAAGGCCAAAATGCACTTTTGAAAAGATAAAGATGTCAACTAAGTACCTGCTTTTATTAGTGCAAGGGGTAGGATGACTACTTAACTAAAATTATACAAGTTGGTTTTATGAGATTATCACTTAGAGAAATTATTTCTCAGAAATAGGGTCTTGGTTTTATTGTTTGGGTATGAATGAGGGGTTCTGCTTAGCTATCAAAACTAGAATGGTTTGTGTTGAAGTTTGGACAATTTTTGTGATTCTTTTAGAATAGTTGTGTTATGTTAGGATTTAGATAGGTAGTGGAGACCAAAATGGTTATGTGAGTCCAAATCTTATTATGCTTTTGAGTCCTATTCAAACTATTATATTTTTTATTATAAATAACAAGTGAAGGGGGCAGCCAAAATATTGCTCTCTTACTTCTCAAAATCTTTTCTTCTCTTCTTCTCTTTCTCTCTTCAACAAAATACTCTTTTCTTTTATATTTTTTAATTCAGAAAATTTCTACTTGGTATTAAAGCAAGTTTTAGGCTTCTTGAAGCATTCTCATGCAGCCATAGATCAGTCGACTGCATGAAGTAAGAAGAGGCTGATCAATCTGCTTTTGATTGCCCAGTTCTTGAATTTTTTGGTGAGATCGAGTCATCAAGAAGGTGATCTTCGTCTTGGCATCAAAATCAGGAGGAACTGGAGTACGGGGAAGAGTCCTAGAAAAGTTGGATTCCCTGTTCTTGATCTAATCTTGGGTGCACAGGTATCGTTTGATTTCTTTTATTATTCTGTACAGGGTGATTAGCTTTCTAGGCCTTTTGGAGTGGTCATTTCAGTCTTTTCTCTGTTGGGAGATGCTAGGAGGAGAGAGATTTCTCTCTAGTTAGGGTTTTTCTTTTCCTGGAAGGGTTTGTTTTTGTGTGTGTGTCTTAAAATTGTTCTTGGAAGCTCTCAACTTTCTTCTTTCAGTCTATTAAATTGTTTGAAGTAAGATGGAGAATTGGAATACCGAGCTGAAATCCATCGGTGCCATGGGACTGGGTGTTGGAAGTGGTAATGATATTTTTGGGTCTAGAATTATTACTATAGTAAAATTGGATAGAACCAACTATTTAGAATGGGCACACTTTTCCAAGATGGCCATTGGTGCTCATAGAAATTTAGGGTACATCACTAGGAGGAAAGGAAACTAGATATAGATTCCTCTCGGTGGGTACAAGAGAATTACATGGTGATATCCTAGCAGTGTAATTCTATGCTACCTCACATTGGAGAAAAAATTTGTGGGCTAATACTACTAAGGAGATTTGGGATGGAGTAACCGAAACCTATTCACAAAAATAGAATGTAGCCAGAGCTTATCAGCTAAGAAATCAGGTGATTAGTAAAAAAACAAGGAGATAAACCTCTTGCTATGTATTTCTCCATGCTGAAAACCCTTTGGCAGGAAATAGACCACTTAGAAACTGTGATGTGGGAAAGTGTCAATGATGCAGCAACCTACCAAAAACTAGTAGAGAAAAATAGGGTTTTTAAGTTATTGGCTGGGTTGAACCCTAAATTCAACATTGCAAGGCAACATATCCTCTCTAGGGAGAGTGTGACACTCTCTCAAGCCTATGCCTTTGTTTCTAGAGTGGGAAGCAGGAGGAATGTCATGTTGAGATAGCCTAGGATTAACCAGTCGGCCATGGTTAGTACATCCAAACCTAAGCCGAATGGAGACAGGGGGAGCAGTGAGACTAAGAGAGAGGATAAGAAGGACTTGGTGTATGATTATTGTAAGAAGCCTAAGCATACCAAGGAAGGGATGAGAGATCCATCATATAGATGGCCGAACCCTACAGGTAGGTTGGGCGAAATTTCAAAAATCTCTCTCTCTCCCATGTGGGAATCACATTCCCTATTTTAGAAAGCTACATTTTAAATGATCAATCTTGAACCTAAACCAGATCAGATCTGAAAGCCAAAAGGTAGGAGAGGRAAATACCTTATACGGAATAACAGTATCTCCCAACGAAGGTGTTCACGCCCAAGGAGATTACCAAAGACTGCTCCCACTAAAGATGACACAGCGTAGGGTGGAGCAGAATYAGGAGGATGGCTCTTTACCAAGAACATGATTCTTCACAAAGAATCTGATGGAGGGTGAGTGAGCATGACTTCAGATCACCTTCTCTGCCAAAAGGTGATATCAAGAACCCTTCTTGATCACTCTGACAGGTGGAGATCGAACTAGCAATGGCGAAAATAGCAGGAGAAAGCAAGAGCAGAAGATGGTGTCAGTCCAACTGTATTGTTGYCTTCTCTCTTGAATCAGTAAGACTGAAGGATGAATTTGGGGTTCGCCCTTCTCCTCTATTTATAGCCTTAAAGAGAGGTTCTCATAATCCCATTAGAAGTTTCCTAATCCAAATCTTGTATTTGGATCTGTACTCTCTTTATGAGATACGGATAATCCCTTATCTTATCTACAGATAAAGATCAGCCCTCCTAATCTAATTAGGAGTTTCCTGATCCAAATCTCTATTTGGATATGGATTCTCTGAGTGGATAGGGATAACCCCTTATCCTATCTGCTGATCTAAATCCCAGATTTGCCCCTCTTTAATAAATCTCATTAAACCAGTTTGAATTGGGCTTTATGCCCATTAAGTCCACATGCACACTTATCCTCCAAACTGCTGCCTAGTTGGATATCCTTGTATGGCGTGGGACCCAAACATTGATCTACACATCAGCCACATGGGTTCAGCCCAGCCTCTGTTACAAAGCCTGGCTGAACTCACTGTAGGTGACAGT
>NW_010729192.1:1574236-1623991 GCF_000365185.1 Nelumbo nucifera
AAGTTGATGGTGTCCAACCTGGTGGCTTGGCACATCCTGGCGGACTGGCCCATGTGCGGCCTGGTAGCCTGGCACATGCGCCGACCTGGCGGCCTGCCCCAGGCGTGAGTTGGCAGCCTGGCCCAAGCGCGACCTGGCGGCCCAACTCAAGCGCGACTTGGCAGCCTGGCCCTGGCAAGACCTAGTGGCCTAGCACAGGCGCCGACCTGGCGACCTGCGAGACGTGCTCACCGACAAATTCGGCATGCATATCCTAATACTCCCACGATCCTTGGAAGTTGGCTCACGTGTCGAACGATCTAGAAGGTGGTCAACGTGGATGGCGGTTACCTCCAGGAATCTCGAACCACTTAGACGACCTCGCAGAAATCTCGGATATGGTGCGTGAAGCCCACGCCAAACAATGCCTATATAAAGGCACCAACCCCAATAGCAAGTGAGCAAGTAACCAAGTAAGCAAATTATAGCTCTCATACTTTGTGATTTTCAGCTCGCAGTCTATTATGAGAGTACTGACTTAAGCATCGAAGCGACCTCGCTGGGTTATCCACCCCGGGTCCTCTAACATTTGGTTCCTTGCAGGTCTCTAAAGAGCAATGAAGCTCATCAATCTAGCTCGGCACCTGGTCAGCCCGACACCTCACACGCAGCTCAGCACCTTGGCAACTCGGCACCTCACAGGCAGYTCGGCACCTCATAGGCAGCTCGGCACTATAGTCAGCTTGCCACCTAGCCTGCCCAGCTCGACTCAACTCGGCAGCCAAAGTTCTCCACTTCGGCCTGAGTAATCAGCCACTTGGAAGTAGACCAAATAACGAGGTACTTAGCACCAAAAAATTGATTCATCAATTGACGTCGTCTGTGGGATTAYGCTACAAAAAGCTAAGTTCTCATCCTCCAAAAGAATAAGTCCTCTTCTTCCAGAAAGCTAAGTTCTACTAAAAGCTCTCACTTTTTAGTTTCCATTTTTTATGAACTCAAAGACTATGCAGGAAGTTGATGGCCAGCAGACTAAGCAGCTCTAACAACTTTATTTCAACTCAGATAAAGCCTTATCCGTCCTCTTCGCGAGGTACCCTCTACAAAGATGAGCTCTTCATGGCTTCCGCAGGAGTAGGTGGCCAACAGACTACATGGGCGCCCCTACCGGTCGAGCCTTCCAAGGCTTCTATGTGAGCTGGTGACATAAAGTCAATAGTGTTGCCCCCATAAGTTGAGCACCTAGTAGCTTCTTGTAGGAGCGGGTAACCGACGTCACTAATGAGGCTGATGCAGCGCAGTCGTATCTCTAAGGCATCGACCTGGCGGCCTAGCCCAGGCGTGACCTGGCAGTAAAAATTGGTACCTTGAGAAGGACCATTAGCTAGGAACTAGAAAAAAACTCATGATCACAAACATAGGACAAGATGGATGACCTGGATGTTGGAAAAAAATCCAACTATTCCACCACCAAAGACAACTTACCAGGCCCCATCTAGCACCAACAGCCAAAATGAGAGCTGCACTTTTGCTAATATATGATAAGAAAACATGGAAAGGACAAAAAATGCACAAGGTGTAGGGTGCAGAATGTATGCCAGAAGTTGAAATGTGCAACCCAAATGTGATTGATATGGCAATCATATTTGTGTCTGAAGACTAGTATTTAGCGAAACAATTATGTATATGTTTGCAAGGTGAAATAGCCAGGTTTATGTTGTGTTAGGTAGGTGTTCAAGGATTGGACCTTAAAGCATGGATTAAAATGGGTTTTTGATAGTTAAGATACCAAACTAAAATGAAATATAGTTATTGCTCTCTTTATTGAAATTGCTTGGAAACTCTAGCTGGCACCAAATGATTTGAAGGTAGTAGGGCTGCAAAGGAATCTGGTTTGAATCTGATATACCTAGATGCAAATTTCATCTATTAATATTTGAAGTTGAATTGGATCTTTTTTGTACAATTTAGATCAGACTCAGGTTGGATCCATATTGTGTACATCATTAATAAATTAAACTAAATCTATCAAGAATACCATATACCATTAATAAAATGATAGACACCCTTTGCCATATGCTAGGTGATTTTTTGTGGACCAACATCCAAGATATAAAATCTTGGTTTGTTGACATTCTTACTCCATGCTAAATTGCAGATCTACCAACTCAATAACCTCCATGGTGTGACAAATCCGAAATATAGCTCCTCTCTGTCCAACTGTAATATATTTTTTCTTTTAGAAAGGTAAGGTAAGGCTTTATTAGAACATCACACAAATATTACATCAGCTCCCAAGCCACATTAGACTTGGCCAAAAAAGCTGAGCAGATTATAGATTACAGATTCCAAATGGAGTGAGCAAATCTTGTCTATATGAAATCTGCTAAAGTGAGCAGATCTACTTGTCCAATTGATTCAGATATTCATTCTAACTGTGGAACTTCTTGAATCATATTCATGTGCCCTATCACCACCTGGAATTCCCAAGGTCTGAAGAAAAAAAGAAAGATTGTCTAGAAGTTTGTTCCCACAACTGTAATCCGGTTTATCTGGACTAAAAGAAACAATAGAATGAAGAGTTCATAAGACTTACTCCTTTCTACTGTTAACAGATTAATATCTTGGGTATCTGCAAATTCTGATTTCAAAAACCAGAATGTGTCTGAGTTGTTAAGATCTCATTCCCTTTGGATTTTATAATATGATATCTTGTATTCTTATCTTCAATTAATGGACCGGATATTGGTTCAATCCAATCCGATCCGATATAAATTCATTACAGGTCCAATCCAATCCAATCCGATATAAATCCATTACAGATGGACCAGGTCCAATCCAATCCAATAAATACATTGGACTGAATCAGTCCAATTCAATATGTCTTATTGGTTTGTCCAATCCATCCAAATTGATTTTGATTTAGATAGATCCAGCCCTAAACCGATCCATTGACACTCATATTTCCTATCACATCCTTTCAACAGGAATTCATAACCTCCATGTTTTACATAATTTACGTTGATTTGGACTCCATTATCAATCACTACAAGAAAAATGGTTTTTAGTTAGTTTTTCCAGTAACAGACAAAAAAACAGTTGATAAAAACCACATATAGCAACTGAATATTTTATCCATGGTCGTTTACTTGGGATTAGGAAATCGTCACTGGCCTGTGGCTTATGCATCAATTTATCCAAACATATTTAAAACTGACCGTTGCAATATATCTCAAATTTATTTTGGGATTAGGAAACCGTGGCTAGTTTAGATGTGTGCTTCCTCATTTTGGCCACTCTTGAGAAAAGAAGGGAAAATGGCCATGCAAATTCCATTCCTGCTTTTCGCTCCCACACTTCTCGCTACTCTCCTCCCTCATCTCTCTCTATCTCTATCCCTTTTCCTCTTTCAATTCTTTTCCCCTTCTCATTCTCTCATTTGATCTCTTTTTCACCCGGTGTAAAGAGGTCGTTTTCTTAGGCACCTTTTGATCTCCTTCTCTCTCGGTGCCTTCTCGACATGCAAAGGATTAGTCTCTCAGTCCATTTATTTCATTGTACAAGGGAAAAATGCAAGTTCATCTACTACTATAATTTTTTTCTTATTTTTTTCAAAGAGAATTGCTTGCCATTGGTGTTGTGCTTGTGGTTCATGCACTGCAAATGGGGACAATGGTTGTTCGATTGCTTTCTCCTGCCCCATCTAGAACTTGCAATGTTGAAAACAATCCAAAATATTTGTTTGTTGTTTCATCCTTCAGGTAGGGAAACAAGGGAGAAAATCTATACAAACTTTGGTCTTTGATTGATACTAACATTCTCTTCGTGGTTTCTTGGTAAGAATCCTACTAAAAGTTTGATTTAAATCATTTTGAGCCAAAGGTTAGGGTTTAACTTATTATATTTCATGGTTTTGTTGATTCAAGTAACATTTGTGTGATAGGTTCTTCTTGAGACTTTTATTTTACTTCTTTCAAATGTTTTGAGTTTATTTTGATTATTGAGAGAAGTTGTAGTGCTTAGACCCTTCGGCTTACCTGAAGCATCCATGCCAACATAATAAGGCATGGGTAGGGTATGCCGTAGTGGCCTAGTAGCTGAAATTGCTCCTATAATCCTATAAATAACTAAAATAATGGAGGTTCATATTATATATTTTCTCTTAAAGTTCCTCTTTAGGTTTAGATCAATGATTGATGGCTTGGATTCTTCACATAGGTAGGATCTGAATTCAATTCAGTCCATTTAATTTAAATCAGATTTAGATATCTGTTTAGCCATGACCAAATTGAATCAAATATGAAAATCTAATATGTTGAGTAATTGAATTGGATTCAAATATTGCTCGATCCAATTTAGTGATATTTTCATTGAACTAGATGGATGGTCTAGATTAGTCACAGGGTTTCCCATGTGGCACAAATAGGTTTTGTTTTCCTTCTTGGTTTCCACCTAATTTAGGTTTCCATTATGTTACTATTAATTGATTTCTTTTGTTAAATGAGTTTCTGCAGTTCCTTTTCTTGCTTCTACACTCCTTTTGGCTCCAGAAGTATGTGAATATTTTATCTTTGACATCAATCTTTTTGTCCTTAGAGGCAAGTGCAGGTACTTATTAATAACAAGGGATCATTTTCCATTGATATCTCCAAATTGTTTTTCAATATTAAATTATTGTTCTACCTTTTCTTAGTCATCTTATTGAGCCTTTCTTGGTATCAGTTGTTGCAAGAACCTTTGGATCAGTTGGAGAAGGAACTGAATTATTTGAGAATGAAAAGGGAGGAGGTGATAAAGCGAGTAACTGAGAAATGACATTCCTTGAAACTTTCATATAGACCTGTGAATATGAAATTGCAAATGCTAAACCCATTTAATTCTATATTACGGGTGCTCCATAATATGATCTGGATAAAGTGGATCCATATGTGGATGTACAGTTTAAAATGATTTTCCCTTGTGAAATTCTCACTACTTCAAAAAAAAACTTGTAGAGCGCAAGGCCAAATGCACGATTTGGCAATGAATAATGTTGTAAGTCACTTTAACAATCTCTTTTGGGGTGAAATAATGAGAACTTCATAAAATATGCACAAGACCTTTAAAATCCACATTACTGAAAGGACCAAGTTAACAGCTCCAAGTAGTGAACAACCCCAACCAAAGAGGACCTTGCTAAATTTGGTTTGTTCATTAACTATGCAAAGTTCAATTGAATGCATATCCTAGAAAAATCAATTGAAACTAAGCTACAACATGAAGGGATAATTAATCCAACTATAAGTTGATGGGATCCATTCTCACTTCATTCCTCATAGTATCTTACCATTCATATTGTTTGCTTTACCTTTATAATGTAGATCAGCAGGAATTTTCAGGTATAAGATATTTGATGAGAAAGCATGATTCTAGAAATGAAAAAAGGTATTAAGTACAATTTTCTTTTATTCAATACTTATATGTTTGCTAGTTAAATACATGGACAATGGTGGGTAAATCCTCGATAGGATTCTTATTTAAATTTATGTTGAAAGGAGCTTCATCAAAATGGTGTTATATTCAGAATAGACTCATAGAAATTCATGACGCAACATCAAGAATAAAGTAAGTCTAAACATTGGCAGCCTTAGGCAAATAATATTACTGTCTTTGATAATTGGCAAAGTAAGTCTGAACAAGGCTTGTTCAATAATTTTGAAGTATCTGTCATTTTTTGCCAAACACATGCATTTAATAATGTAATCCTTTGTTTTGTCTAGAATTTGTTAAACACCTTCACTTGGATTAGCATAATTCACTCTTTTGGGGTTAAATGCACCTTTTAGCATTCTGCCATTGAGGCTTTAATACTAATCAAAGGGAAATTTTATTTTAGGACAAATCACCGTACCACATTACAGAGTTTTGTTTCATGGGGTTTCTTTGTCTTCTGGTGCTTCATCTGCCTGTGGACTTTTCACCGGAAGAAGGTAGATTGCCTATCTTTTCAATTGTCTATGCATCATCTAGAGTCCAGACTGCTTAGTTTGTCTAGTGTTTTTTAATCTTTTCTCAACTATCTTTTCAAAGGTTTTCTAGTTAAATGTTTTATTAAGAGATAAGAAACATAAAATAGATGTCCTGCCTTTTTTTTTCATATTTGCTTAAGAACATGGTCTATTATTTAATAATTCTAATCAAAGAATGTACTCTATCAGTTAATATTTTACTTGATCACTTGATTTAGATAGCAACTTTGCCAGTGTTGGGATCTTGTTTGCGGTTCTTGCCGCTGGTCCAGACTAGAATTCCCCATGAATGAACTTCTTCCCATATTTTTTAAACTCCCATTGTTTGGAACATCTCATGTTAATTTGATTTATGAAAAATTAAGATTCTTGAGCATCTGGTTTTTACCAAACTAGGTTGGAACTTTACCAGATAACCTATTAAAAATAGGCCCATAATTTCTAAATTCCTAAATTTTTCTAAGGACTCTAGTATTGAACCTACAAGCGTGTTGTTAGAGAGATTTAGATACTCTAAAGAAATGTAACTCCCAATTGAACTAGGTATTGGACCAAAAAATTGATTTTCTAACATGTCAATTGCCTGGACAGTTTCCAGATTTCTAATGCTTGCAGGTATTTCTCCTTCAAGATGATTATTTGAAAGATTAAGCATAAGGACCAAGTTGGGTGAGTGACCTATTTCTATAGGAAGGGACCCTTGTAGTTTGTTAAAATAAAATCAAGCAGAATTAGAAAACTACAATGTGTAAGTTCCACAGGAATGTTTCCTGATAGGTTGTTATGAGACAAGATACTTCAACCAAGAGAGTTTACTAAGTGAAGATATGATTGGCCCTGTAATTGAATTATTGCTAAGGTCTAGTAGGCTAAGGCTAGTCATCTGCCCCATACTATCTAGGATTTGTCCTTGTAACTTGTTTCACCCTATATACAATCTCTGCAACTGCCCATGCCTCCCTATTGTTGTAGGAATTCTTCCATTCAAGTAATTATACCATAGGGTTAGGTGCACAAGGCCACTTAGATTTCCAATTCTGGTTGGTATTTCTCTGGTTATTTTGTTAGTGAGGAGGTTGAAGTAATATAGGTCTTTGGAAAGAGTACCAATAGTCTGGCAGGTTCCCTATGAACAAGTAGGAACCTAAGTGAAGTTTCTGAAGGAGTGAGCAATTGGTAAGAGCTGTAAGAAACCGAAGGGAATAATTATCAAAGCCACTAACAAGGTCATTGCTATGGAGGTAAAGGATTTGAATCTCTCCTAATTTCCCCATCTCTAGAGGAACCTCCCTTGGCCCCTAGCTTGTATAGGCTAAGGTCAAGTTGTGTCAGATGAAAAAGATTAGAAAAGCTTATTGGGATCTGTCCTGAAAGTTGGTTCTCCGAAAAATACAGCTTTTGTAGGTTTTGGAGTTTGGTGCCCCATGTGTTGGTGAGGTCTTTCCACTAAACTGGTTAAAAGCCAATTCTAAGTCTATCAATTATGTTATGCTCAATAGAGATTCTGGTATGTTACCAGTGAGGTTGTTGACAGAGAGCACCATGTATGTCAAGTTCTTTAGTTAACCCAATTCACAAGGAATGCTTCCAATGAGATTATTGCAAGTCAAGTCTACCATTTTGAGACTAGAAACCTTGTAGTGTGGCAGGAATTATGCCGTGAAGATTATTGTCACTCATATTCATGTAGACTAGATTAGAAGATTACCCAACATTGTTGAAATTTCTCCATAAAAATCATACAAGTTAACTAATTCCACTACAGAATATCCCAAGTTTAATCAGTAAAATCATGACTCTAGACATACAAAAATTCAAGAAGACCAATATAAAATAAGAGAATCAATTAGAATTTAGAAAAGCTAGTTCTATTTACTTAACAAGTAGAAGTCATGGCAGCACAAACCCTTGCTGCAAGTCTTGCTACAACAGAGTCACTACAAGAAAAACTGTTTTTATCCACGGTTTTCCCAGCAATGGACCAAAGACCGTGGCTAAAAGACTATATATATCAACGGAATATCCCATCTGTGGCAATATTCCCGTTTTTTGTATTCAGCCTGACCACGGTTTCTTGACCGTGGCTTAAATAGAATTTATTCAGACGGTTTTTAACTTAACCGTTGCAATACATGTTAAATTTTTATTAGAAACTATTAAACCATGGCAACTTAATTTGCGTGGGCTCATTCCAAAATTTGCGCGCAATATTCTTGCTCCCACCTCTTCAAGTTTTCAGCTCTCATCTTCTGTCTCTCTCTCTGAGTCGAAGTTGTTCTCACTTTCTCTGGAAAAAGCATTCATCATAAACAACATAGAAACTCCCAGGGTCATTTCGAGAGATTGGCACCTCTCAGCTTCCACTTCTTCAAACCCTTTTGCCTGTCAATGGCTTGCTGGCGGTCTGTCCACTAAGGTTTGTTCATTGAGACCAAGACCAAGGTAGCAGCTATTAACTTCTTCACTCTTCTTTTTCACCCATTAATTTGTATATCGATGATGAGTTTATACGATTTATGATTTGGGATTTCTTTTCTGATCGATACACCTGAAGAATCAATTTTTGGTTGATGGCCAATTTTTTGGCTAAGTACCTTGTCATTTGGTCTGCTTCCAAGTGGCTGATGACTCAAACCGAAGTGGAGAACTTTGGCTGCCAAGCTGCCTGTAAGGTGCCGAGCTGCCTGTGAGGTGTCGGGCTGACCAGGTGGCGAGCTGCCTATGAGGTGCTGGGCTGACCAAGTGGCGAGCTGCCTGTGAGGCGCCGGTCTGACCAGGTGCATGGCTGCCTATGAGATGCCGGGCTGACCAGGTGGCGAGCTGCCTGTGAGACGCCGGGCTGACTAGGTGCAGGGCTGCCTATGAGGTGCCGAGCTGCCTGTGAGGTGCTGGGCTGACCAGGTGCTGAGCTGAATTGATGAGCTTCATTGCTCTTTGCAAGGAACTAGATGTTAGAGGACCCGGGGTGGCTAACCTGGCGAGGTCGTTCCGATGCTTAAGTCAATACTCTCATAGTAGACTACGAGCCAAAAATCATAAAGTCTGAGAGCTAGAACTTGCTTACTTGCTTGTCTGCCCCCCTATGCCATTGGGGTCGGTGCCTTTATATAGGCATTGTTTGGTGTGGGCTTCATGCACCATATTCGAGATTTCTACGAGGTCGTCTAAGTGGTTCGAGATTCCTGGAGGTAACCGCCATGCACGTTGACCACCCTCTAGATCGTTCGGCACATGGGCCAACTTCCAAGGATCGTGGGAGTGTTAGGATATGCATGCCGAATTTGTCGGCGAGCACATCTTACAAGTCACCAGGTCGGCGCATGTGCCAGGTCACGCCTAGGACAGGCCACCAGGTCGGTGCCTGTGTCAGGCCGCCAGGTCGCACCTATGCCAGGTTGCTAGGTTGTGCCTATGCCAGGCCGCCAGGTCGTGCTTATGCTAGGCTGCCAACTCGATGCCAAGCCCAGGCCGCCATGTCGTGCTTGTGCCAGGCCGCGCCAGGGCCAGGCTGTCGGGCCGCACCTGTGCCACCAGGTGGGATGCCATCAACTTGGCTAAGGCAAGATGTTACCAAAGTGGTTCCGGGTGTTACCTAGTTGTTCTGAGGTGCCATGTGTCACAACATCATTGGAGGCTCAAATCCGCCCTCATCATTTGCCCCCCCCCCACTCCCGAGCCAAAAGTAACTCGACGAAGGGAGTAGATTTCTCCTTTTGGCCCGGAATGAATAATTTGATGAGCTCGTAAGCRTCATTTCAATTCCTTAGGCTCTGCGAAAGACTCACAGTCCGCTCCTTGATTTTGCCCATGCCGAAGAGGCAACTGGGTCTTATGTGGTGAGGAGGTCTTTGATAGTTCGGTATTTTGGCCCTTAGGCTCAAGGAGTGACTCGTAATCCACTCTCCTTGATTTTTCCCATGCCAAAGAGGCAACTAGGTCTTATGTGGTGCCAAAGTCTTTGCTAGTTCGGCACCTTAGCCCTTAGGCTCTAAGAGCGACTTGTAGTCCACTCTCCTTGATCTTTGATTTTGCCCATGCCGAAGAGGCGACTAGGTCTTTTGTGGAGCCAATGTCTTTTATCAGCTTGCCAGTTTGCGCCGGGGCCAGGTCGCTAGGCCGGTGCCTGGGACAGGCCGTCAGACCGTGCCTAGGCCAGGCCGCCAGCTTGCGCCAGGGCCAGGCCGCCAGGTCGTGCCTGTGCCAGGCTGCCAGCTCACGCCTGTGCCAGGCCGCCAGGTCGCGCCTAGGCCAAGCTGCCAGGCCACCAGGTCGGCGCCTTAGAGCTACAACTGCGCTACATCAGCCTCGTTAGTGACGTTGGTCACCCACTCCTACAAGAAGCTTCTAGGAGCTCGACCTACGGAGGCAGCACTACAAACTTTAGGTCACCAGCTCGCACGGGAGCCTCAGAAGGCTCGACCAGCAGGGGCATCCATGTAGTCTGTTGCCGCCTACTCCCGCGGAAGCCACGAAGAGCTCATCTTTGTAGAGGGTACCTCGCGAAGAGGACTGATGAGGCTTTATCTGAGTTGAAATAAAGTTGGTAGACTTGCTTAGTCTGTTGGCAATCAACTTCCTGCATAGTCTTTGAGTTCATAAAAAATGGAAACTAGAAAGTGAGGGCTTTTAGTTTCTAAAAGGTGAGAACTTAGTTTTCTAGAAGAGGAGGACTTAGCCTTTCGGAGGATGAGAACTTAGCTTTTTGTAGCATTTCCCACAGACAGCGCCAAATGAAGAATCGATTTTTGGTTGATGAACAATTTTTTGGCTAAGTACCTCGTCATTTGGTCTGCTTTCAAGTGGCCGATGACTCAGACCGAAGTGGAGAACTTTGGCTGTCGAGCTACCTATGAGGTGTCGGGCAGACCAGGTGCCGAGCTGCCTATGAGGTGCCGGGCTGACCAGGTGTCGAGCTGCTTGTGAGGTGTCGGGCTGACCAGGTGGTGAGCTGCATATGAGGTGTTGGGCTGACCAGGTGACGAGCTGCATGTGAGGTGTTAGGCTGACCAGGTGCAGGGCTGCCTATGAGGTTTCGAGCTGACCAAGTGGCAAGCTGCCTGTGAGGCGCCGGGCTGACTAGGTGCAGGGCTGCCTATGAGGTGTCGAGCTTCCTGTGAGGTGCTGGGCTGACCAGGTGCCAAGCTGCTTGGTGGCGAGCTGAATTGATGAGCTTCGTTGCTCTTTAGAGACCTGCAAGGAACTAGATGTCAGAGGACCCGGGGTGGCTAACCCGGCAAGGTCGCTCCGATGCTTAAGTCTGAGAGTAAGAACTTGCTTACTTGCTTACTTGCTTGGCTAACCCGGCGAAGTCGCTCCGATCACAAAGTCTGAGAGCTAGAACTTGCTTACTTGCTTGCTTGCCCCCCCTATGCCATTGGGGTTGGTTCCTTTATATAGGCATTGTTTAGCGTGGGCTTCACGCACCATATCCGAGATTTCTGCGAGGTCGTCTAAGTGGTTCGAGATTCCTGAAGGTAACCACCATGCACGTTGACCACCCTCCAGATCGTTCGGCATGTGGGCCAACTTCCAAGGATCGTGGGAGTGTTAGGATATGCATGTCGAATTCGTCGGTGAGCACGTCTTACAAGTCGCCAAGTTGGCGCATGTGTCAGGTCGCCAGGTTGCGCCTGGGCCAGGCCGCCAGGTCGGTGCCTATGCTAGGCCGCTAGGTCGTGCCTGTGCCAAGCTATCAGGTCACGCCTGGGCCAGGCCGCCAGGTCGGTGCTTGTGTCGGGCCGCGTTTGTGCCACTAGGTGGGACACCATCAACTTGGCTAAGGCAAGTTGTTGCCAAAGTGGTTTCGGGTGTCACCTAGTTGTTCTGAGGTGCCATGTGTCACAACATCATTGAAGGGCCAAATCCGCCCTCATCATTACACCCTAATTTGGGATTGGTTTGTGTGCTTTTCATTTATAAAGAATTTCCATTGGATACTGAAAACATGATGTAGGCTTGACGCCTGGTTCTTGGTGTCTGGTTTAGGGTTTAGTCCAATCGGTCTTGACGTCTGGTTCTTGGGGAATGGAACTCCAATGGATTATGAGTTCTTCCATTCTCCGATGGGTATTCCACACAGAGAAGATAATGTGTTGGGGGTTCCAGAGAATGGAATAAGTGTGGAAGTCTGTTGTAGGACAATACCAGAGATAGAACTGTTTCTCTCTGYTTCCCTTCCCCTAGTTGAAGACATTAGTGTGGAGAATATAGGGATCATCACTAAGGTTGTCGAGAAATTTGAAGTCAATCTCATCATGGGGCGAGCTTGAGCTACATGTCTATCTTACCAAAGAGGTACTCGTGCTTGGATTGGAAGCCAAAGCCAGAGGCCTTGTCAAGGGACAGAGTGAGAAGCTCCCCATTGTTGAGTATCTTTTCTCAACCATTGCCCTGTGTGATGTCAAAGTCTTGGTAAAAATTACTAGCCGAAACAATAACAATAGATAAAGAGCTCAAAACCAGAAAACTAAATAGTGATTTTAAGAAAAACCCATGAGAAGGAAAAAAGGAAGAAGCCATAGGTAATTGTTGAGCAGAGATTAGAATAGTAGGACTGGAAGAATGAGGAACTGGTTACAAGTTCTGTGTGAAGTGCGATTGGTTTATGGTTAATGGCCTTTTATAGGTAGTTTACTGTAGAACAAATGAACAATTGTGAATTGTCCCTTCTCCCGCACTGATGCCTTTTTATAAATACAAGTTAATATTAAATAGGGTAAAAGACTTTAAACCTTTGTGCTGAGAAAAATTCAATTTTACCCTAATTCAAAACCACGCTCCAATCAAACCTAACATCTGCTCTCTCGTTTTGTTTTTTTTCTTTAGTTTAGTTGATTGAATTTTCTTTCTCATCTCTCATGTGTGCCTACATGCAAATTTATGGGAAAGGGAGAAAATTATGGGACCAATTTGGAGCAGTCCAATTCAATGTTTGGACCATCCAATATGTTCAAATTCATTTTGATTTAAATTGAGATATTAAGTTGTCTACTCCTAGGTTCAATAGATTTAGGTCTGACCTAGAATGTCTAGAATGGATTGGTATTTAGAGATATTAAGATATCTACTCCTAGGTTCCTTTAAATGGTTTCATTTCTGATACTACAATTTTTTATCCTATCCCTAATATTATTTACTTATATTGATTGTTGCRAATTTACAGGATTGATTATATTCATAAGGAATTTAGTGTGGGCTTTGTGACATCTAGGTTGCTTTGGAAAAGGATGTAAGTAACAACATTGTTTAATTTGTTTATTCTTTTGGGTATCTTTTCTAATATTGGAATGTCATCTGATGAGGGCGGATTTATCCCTCCAGTGACATTGTGACACCTGCCACCTCGTGAAAACTAGGTGCAGCCTCGTGACAACCAGGTAGATCACCACCATGCAGCCTAGCGCCTTACAGGCAGCTCGCCACCTAGACAGCTTGCCACTTACAAGCAGCTCGGCACCTGGCCACCATGCAGCACTTCATAGGCAGCTTGCCACCATGCAACACTTCACAAGCAGCTCGCAACAGGCGACTCGCCACAGGAAACTCGCCACAAGCAGCTCGCCACTTACAGGCAGCTCACTATCATATAGCCTGGCAACTTAGACAACTCGGCACTGCACAGGCAGCTCGCCACCAAGTACCTCGCCACCAAGCAGCTCGCCACTTACGGGCAGCTCGCCTCCTAGTCAGACCAACCACCGCATGACAACCCCGAAGAGCTCACCACCGTACCCTGTGTTTTACAGGATTGTAACTTGTAACAGCTATATTAGCTCACCCACTCCCCGATTTAGGCGGAGATAGGCAACCTTACTGGTTGGTGGCTTTATCCCCACCTAACACGAAAGCAGGTTCCATCACAGCGGGAATCCAGGAACTGCTCCACCAAACCCACGAGGACTCCAGTATATAAAGGCCTCACCCCCCAGGGGCGAGGAGGAGATGGTGGTAACCCCTGCTCTCTAGCTCTCTCATTCTCTAATATCATTCTCAGCTCACTACTAAGGGCTAACTTAGCCATCAGAGTGACCTCGCCGAGTAAACACCCCTCTGTGTTCTCTGATTCAGTTCTTGCAGGTTCTTCAGTTCCCGTCGTTGCTGGTAGCAAGATCATCTCATGCAGGGAGGATGAGTTCCTCAGTTCCCGCCRTCCACAAAGATGAGCAGATCATCTTCTGTAGGGAGCAGCCGGGTTGCACTACGCTAGGGAGCTCCACTTCATCCCCTGAGTCATCGGCCACTTGGGAGCAAATGAGATGATGAGGTACTTATCTAGGAAAAAAAATGATACGTGACCGGATTACGTTACATCAATTGGCGCCATCTGTGGGAACGCTACAAAAAGCTAAGTTCTCATTCTACAAAATCTAAGTTTTCATCCTACAAAAAGCTAAGCCCTCTTCTCCCAGAAAGCTAAGTCCTCACTTTTTCGAAACTGAATCTCTCGCTTTATAGTTTCCATTTTTTTATGAACTCAAAGAAACTGAAGCTCACTCATTACGAGGCGAATGCGGTGCAATGATAGCTTTAAGGCGCCCACCTGGCGGCCTACGCATGGCTTGGCCGCCTGGCAGCCTGGCACGTGCGTCGACCTGGTGTGACCTGGCACGGGTGCCGACCTGGCAGCCTGGCCAGGCGCGAACTGACAAACTGATAAAAGACTTCCTCATCACTTAAAACCCAGTCGCCTCTTCGACATGGGCAAGTAAGACCCAATCGCCTCTTCGGCATGGGCAAAGTGTAGGAGTGGACTACGAGTTGCTCCCAAAGCCTAAGGGCTACACTTCTGCTTAAGACCCAGTCACCTCTTCGGCAAAGGCACCTAAGACCCATTCGCCTCTTTAGCATGGGCAAAGTCAAGGAGAGTGGACTACGAGTCGCTCCTAGAGCCTAAGGGCTAAAGTACCGAACTGGCAGAGAGCTCGGCACCTGGTCAGCTCGGCACCTCATAGGCAGCTCGGCACCTGTTCAGCCCGGCACCTCACAGACAGCTCGGCACCTGGTCAGCTCGACACCTCACAGAGAGCTCGGCACCTCACAGGCTACTCGGCACCTGGTCAGCCCGGCACCTCACAGGCAGCTCGGCACCTGGTCAGCCTGGCACCTCACAAGCAGCACGACACCTAGTCAGCCCAGCACCTCACAATCAGCTCAATACTGCATAAGACCCATTCACCTCTTCGGCATGGGCAAAGTTCAAGAGTGGACTATGAGTCGCTCCCTGAAGCCTAAGGGCCACAACACTGCATAAGACCCATTCGCCTCTTCAGCATGGGCAAAGTTCAGGAGTGGACTACGAGTCACTCCCCGAAGCCTAAGGGCCACAATATTGCATAAGACCCATTCGCCTCTTCGGCATGGGCAAAGTTCAGGAGTGGACTACGAGTCGCTCCCCGAAGCCTAAGGGCCACAAAACTACATAAGACCCAGTCGCCTCTTTGGCATGGACAAAATCAACAAGAGTGGACTATAAGTCGCTCCCAGAACCTAAGGGCTAACTACCGAACTGGCAGAGACCTCAGCGCCTTACGRGCAGCTTGCTTCCAAGCAGCTCCCAGAGCCTAAGAAACTGAATCAGCACTTACGAGCTCATCGAATTACAGGCCAAAAGGAGCAATCTACTCCCTTCGCCGAGTTACTTTCAGCTCGGGAGTGGGGGGCAAATGATAAGGGCGGATTTGGCCCTCCAGTGACATTGTGACACTTGGCGCCTCGTGACAACTAGGTGCAGCCTCGTGACAACCAGGTAGCTCACCACAGGCAGCTCGCCACCATGCAGCCTAGCGCCTTACAGGCAGCTCGCCACCTAGATAGCTCGCCACTTACAGCCAGCTCGTCACTTACAGGCAGCTCGGCACCTGGCCACCATGTAGCACTTCACAGGCAGCTCACCACCATGCAGCACTTCACAGGAAGCTCGCCACCATGCAGCACTTCAGAGGCAACTTGCCACTAGGCAGCTCGCCACCATGCAGCACTTCACAGGCAGCTCGCCACTTACAAGCAGCTTGCCACTTACAGGCAGCTCGCCATAGGCAGCTCACCATCATATAGCCTGGCAACTTAGACAACTTGGCACTGCATAGGCAGTTCGCCACCAAGCAGCTTGCCACCAAGCAACTCGCCACTTACGGGTAGCTCGCCTCCTAGTCAGACCAACCACCGCATGACAACCCCAAGGAGCTCACCACCGTACCCCGCATTTTACGGGATTGTGACTTGTAATGGCTATATTAGCTCACCCACTCCCCAATTTAGGCAGAAATGGGCAACCTTACTGGTTGGTGGCTTTATCCCCACCTAACACGAAAGCATGTCCCATCATAGTGGGAATCTAGGAACTGCTCCACCAAGCCCACGAGGACTTCAGTATATAAAGGCCTCACCCCCAGGGGAGAGGAGGAGATGATGGTAACCCCTGCTCTCTAGCTCTCTCATTCTCTAATATCATTCTCAACTCACTACTAAGTGTTGACTTAGCCATTGGAGTGACCTCGCCGGGTAAGCACCCTCGGGTTCTCTGATTCAGTTCTTGCAGGTTCCTCAGCTCCCGTCATTGCTGGTAGCCAGATCATCTCATGCAGGAAGGATGAGTTCCTCAGTTCCCATCGTCTACAAAGATGAGCAGATCATCTCCTACAGGGAGCAGCCGGGTTGCACTACGCTAGGGAGCTCCACTTCAAACCCTGAGTCATCAGCCACTTGGGAGCAGATGAGATGACAAGGTACTTAGCCAGAAAAAAAAAAATGATACGTGACCAGATTACGTTACATCACCATGGAATGTGCTATTGACATGCTTTATATGATATTGGATATACACCATTGCCAATTAATCAAGTTGCCCTACTGTCTTGTGTGTTTGATCCAATTATATTTCTCCCTTGAGACAATGCACAAGACATTAGTTTTCTCCTGTAGAGCCCAAAATAGGATCATGAATGAGCTCCAATCTTCTGAACCCAAACATGTCCTAATGGTCTCTAACAACTACTTCAGCAACTGATCAGGTCCCCAACAGTCACAGCACTGGCACAAGTCTCTTAATGTAATCTAAAATACAAGAATGGCTATCTGGTTCCAAAGGACAAATCCAGTCGAACTGTTGAGGCCTTTTCTTCTGCAAGACCTTCAGTTTAGAAAGATAAGTTAGTTCCCAAAGGCTCTACACTGACCAATAAACAACTCCTGAGAACTGCATTTTGTTATTTGTCATAATCTGTGAGTATGGCAACCATCAACCTGACAGCTCAGAAAACTGACTAGTTCCACTTTCCAATTAGTTGCATTTCACCAATAACTAGAATTTCTAATTACAGTTGGAAAACTCAAATGACCTGATAAGTAACTCTGCTAAGTTATCCCCTGTACTCTCCCATTAGCCATGAGTTTTCCAACCTTATTTCCAACCATTTAGGCTTTGTTTGGTTTGAAGGAAAAAGTAGGGAAAGGAAGGGAAATGTAGGGAAACCCTCCCTTACAAACCTTGCATAGGTTTCCCTATGTTTCCCTACCTTTTCCTTCAAACCAAACATATTCTTAGAGTCCTGTCTCACTAAACTAGTAAAATCAATTAAAGGTTATCATAGAAAGAAATGGAGATGAGGAGGCTTGTACCAGAGAGAAATGGGAATTGATGGGATGGGAGAAGTTATTTCACTTTGGGCTATTTATAGGATCTGAATAGGAAGTGGGTCCAAATGTCCAATTCAAAGCAAAGAGAACCGCTGAAAAGTGAAAACCAGATTTAATTTAATTTATTGAAATCTTGATAAATTGTTCAGTAAGGAACAAGGCCTTCATTTTATCCATCCGTTCCAGAACTCACAAATTGATAATATGTGGAAAGTAAAACTGGAGAGTGGGTTTGGCCACAATCCACCTTCCCCACATTATCAGTTTGGCATTGCTACAAGAAATAGTTTGAACTTTGGAGAGGTTTCAAAGTTTTGACTTTATTAGGTCAATTGGGTAGTGGTCATGCAACAGCCCAGTACTGTTTTTCTTTGAAGGGTCATCAGTTGCTCTCTGCTAGTGTGCCATGAGACATGATGATGAGGAAGATGAAAATTGTTTGATTTCTATGTTTATTTCAGCACTACTTAAGCTAGGTAGCTCACTATTGGAGTAGACCAGTAACATGATTGAGCTAATCAAAATGGTGGGTTTGCAGCCGTGAACAACTGATGACCCTCTATTAAAACTTTAAAAGGTTGGTCTTACTCGTAACATTTGGGCCAATCTAGCTAATTCTTTCCCTTATTCTTAATCTTTATGGACTCTCTCTCTCTCTCGGGGTTGTACTTTCTATACTTTGTGGTCCTTTAGGTTGGATCATATTTGCAGTAGAAAAATTAAATAGACTTATATATCATAGGTTTTGTGTTTCACCTACCTTAATTTTTATGATTTGGTTTTGATTTGTGCTTTGGGTATGTATGTCTCAATTAATTTATATTACCCTGCTGAATGCACAAATTGTCCTGGTTTATAATATGGAAAATCTAAATCTTGGAATTACAGTCAATGCAAACCAAATTTTTGGTATCAGAACTTGGTTTATGAGTTAGGTTGTTCTTCATGTAGGCTATGATATCTGGTGTGTTTCAGAATTTTGTGTATGACTTGTTATAATCTATTTTGTGTTATTCTTTCTTGGTCTTACCTTTTGGGTTGTAACTGACATGGGTGGGTCTTACCTTAAATTCTTATGGATGCATATTAGGTCAATTTGTCACCATGATTCTATAACTAATTACTACATGATTTATGACTTCTATTAAATTTTAGTATGTTTTGTATTTGACTTTGACCCCCTACCCGGCCCCACCAAAATTAATAAAAGAATAGGGAAGTAACCACCTTGATGTTATGATTTCAGTTTATTGGTCAGTTATTTTTCTCATAGTCGAACCCAACAAAATAAGGTAGAAATATTAGTTATAAAACCACCAAGACGTGTTACTCACAGGAGTTAATATAACTACCAATTGCTTTGTTATTTGAATTGTTTTGGTCTTTAGTTAGTTAATATATTTAGTTGTAGAAAAACATTAAAACAGAAGAGCTGGTTACCCCTGTATACAATTTCAGGTTTTTGGTGATATGAATGGTTCACTTGTAAAATCTTTATGTTTTTAACTTACCCCTGTATACAATTGAAAGTCCAGTGCAGAACCATCAATCCCCATACTGACAGGCTGGTCAACAACAGCACAGAGAAGAGCACTTTCTTCTTCAGCTACATCTTCATAGCAATCTATAGTTACTATTTTTCTTTCCTCCTAATCAACAGAACAAATATAGATAAGACAGAGAACAAGTTCTATTGAAGCAGTGTTGTGGTAAAGAACTACTATGAATCACAGGAATTTGCCTTAAGCAGATGCATGTCCATTGGGAGCAACTTATTTCAGTGGAGGTGAGAACCAAAAGAGGTATTACAAATTTTGAGTATGAAATGGTTAGGAGAGCAGACCTTAGTAGTGTTACAGGTTCCATCAACTCCTGTGTAAGGATAATCTGATTCTGTATCAATCCCTCCATTGTTAATGACCCACTCAAAAGCATAATCCATGTAGGCCCCTTCACATCCATAATTGGTTGTATCACAATCTACAAGCTCTTGTTCCAAAGGCTGATAAGGTCTCCTGTGACTATGGCATTTATTCCTTCCTGTGACTGGCATTTACTTCAATCTCTAGTAGATCCGGACTCTTTTTCTGATAAGTCTGGTGCATGTGCACCATGGAATGGGATCTGCTCCTCACACATGGGTGCCTCACAGGCACATCCACTGTGCATTGGGAACACCTCCGGTGAATAATAACTTATAAGTACGGGAGATGTTCCCAATGCATGGTAGGATGTGTGCGATAAACCCAGAAGGTCGTTGCGCGCTCCTAAGAAAAATCCCAAGTTCCTGGATTGACTTGGTCAGCATCGGTTCAGCAAACGGCTAGCTATTTGTTGAAGTTCTGTTATTTGTTATGATTTGAATTTGTTAGCATTACTATGACTTTGTCAAGGTCAGTTAGCTAGTAATTAGGAATAAGTTGTTACATGGATTTTCTTTGAGTCTGTTTCCTAGAATCCAAGTCAGTAGCTAACATTTAGGAGTAAGTTGTTACAGGAACTAGTATTTATGTAACCACTCTAGCTGGAATGAGCAAGCTGAATTATTCTCTCTCAATTGGTCCATCTTTCACCGAAATAAAGTCTTATTTCTGGTTTGCCTTGAATCTGATTGGGACCTAACAATTGGTATCAGAGCCACAATGGCAACCAACAAAGAGCGAATTGAAACATTAGAGCAAGGGTTGGGAGGCTTACAGGATGAAGGGCAGCAGCTTGGGCTTGGAATGGGCGACCGAATGCAGCGGATTGAGGAGTCTTTGAGGGCTCTTTCTGACGCGGTTCTCTCCTCAAAGGCATCTACAACTTCGCACTCAATAGAGCGGGGTCAGTCGCACCGGCATGAACAGGATGAAGTAGACAACTACCGACTGAACGTTCTTCCTCCTCGAGCCAAAATTGAGTTCCCACGGTTTTCAGGGGATGATCCAACAGAATGGTTCAATCGTGTAGCTCAGTTCTTTGGATTTCAGAGAACTGCAGAGGAGCAGAAGGTGAGCTTGGTGGCTTTTCACTTGGAGGGTGAAGCGAACCAGTGGTGGCAATGGCTGAACCGGACATACAAAGAGGAAAACCAGTCAGTGACGTGGTCCATGTTTTCTGAAGAGCTTTGGGCTCGATTCGGACCAACGGATGGAGAAGACTTTGATGAGGCTCTCTCTCGTGTGAGGCAGACTGGGTCACTTCGGGACTATCAGCGGGAATTTGAGAAATTGGGCAATCGGGTACATGGCTGGACTCAAAAAGCTCTCGTTGGTATGTTCATGGGAGGCCTGAAATCAGAAGTCGCCGATGGTATTCGCATGTTTAAACCCAAGACTTTAAAGGAGGCAATCGGGCTGGCATGGATGAAGGACGAACAACTCGCACGACAGTGGAGGTTTGCACAACCAATTCCCTAGTACCTATCTCCTGCAAGGGCCCCTCAAGCGCTGCAAACTTCGCCGGTGACCCCTAAACACTTGAGTTGGGAAGAAATGCAAAAGAGACGAGCTCAAGGTCTCTGTTTCGGTTGCAACGAGAGGTTCACTGCTGGCCATAAATGTCGAGGCCCGCAACTCCTTCTCCTCGAATGCCACACCGACAATCAAACTCATGATGATAGCGATGGGGGTGATGGATCGCTGCTAATCGGGGAAGAGGAGCCAGAAATATCAACGTATGCGATAACGGGGTGGACCTCACCACGGACTATGCGGATCACAGCTACAATTGGGACGCAAGAGGTAACAGTATTAATTGACAGTGGCTCCATGCACAACTTTGTAAGTGACAGGATAGCTGATTCCTTACGGCTGCCAGTAGTCCCTACCAAGGCATTTACAGTCCATGTAGCTAATGGAGAGCGACTCCTCTGCCAGGGGCGGTTTGATAAGGTACCAGTAGTCTTACAAGGAATTCCATTTTCACTTACATTTTATTCACTAGCATTGGCTGGGTTGGATATGGTTTTAGGAATTCAATGGTTGGAAATGCTGGGGTCCATAGTTTGTAACTGGAAGCAATTGACAATGGATTTCAAATGGAAAAATCAAGCACACAGGCTGCAAGGAATTCCAAGTGGGATTCAAGCTACTTCCTTAAAGACTACTACGAAGGAACATCGCCAAGGTCAGATGGTTTTTGCAATTTATGCTCAAGCCTAAGAAGAGTTTCAGTGGGACGACATTCCAACAGATATGCTACAACTATTAAGAGAGTATGGAGACATCTTCCAAGAGCCCACCAAGCTRCCGCCATTAAGGGAAATCAACCATCACATTCCTTTGAAAGAAGGGACACAGCCCATCAATGTTCACCCATACCGGTATGCTTATTTTCAAAAAGCAGAGATCGAGAAGCAAGTGCAAGCAATGTTGGATATGGGAATCATTCGACCAAGTACCAGCCCATTCTCCTCTCCCGTTCTACTAGTGAAGAAAAAAGATGGGTCCTGGAGGTTTTGCACAGATTACAGGGCACTCAATGCAGCAACTGTCAAGGATCAATTTCCAATTCTGTCCGTAGATGACATGCTGGATGAATTACATGGAGCGGCTTACTTCACAAAACCGAACCTTTGAGCGGGTTATCACCAGGTAAGAGTCCACGCCCCTAATATTCCGAAGACTGCTTTTAGAACTCATAATGGGCATTTTGAGTATCTGGTTATGCCTTTCGGCTTATGCAACGCCCCTTCCACTTTCCAAGCTACTATGAACTCTATATTTCGTCCACACCTCCACAAATTCATATTGGTTTTCTTTGATGATATATTGATTTATAGTCCTACCTGGGACTTACATTTGAGTCATGTATGCACCACCTTAAACATCTTGAAATGTCACAGCTTTTTTGTCAAATTAAGCAAATGTAACTTTGGCAAGCAGGAGCTGGAGTATTTGGGCCACGTGGTGACAGCCCATGGAGTAAAGGTTGATAACAAAAAAATAGAGGCCATGATAGCCTGGCCGCAACCTACTAATGTGACTGAGTTGCGTGGATTCTTGGGTTTGACAGGCTAGGAAGTTTGTTCGAAATTATGGGTTGATAGCTCGCCCTCTCACTAACCTTCTCAAAAGGGGCTGTTTCAAGTGGAATGAAGAGGCGAAGGAGGCATTCACATGACTCAAACAAGCCATGACAACCACGCCAATCCTTGCCATGCCAAACTCTGAGCCATTCATCATTGAAACCGATGCTTCAGGAGATGGAATCGGGGCCGTTTTAATTCAACAAGGAAGGCCAATAGCATTCCTAAGTAGAGTGTTGGGTGTTTCCAAGCAGTTGTGATCTATTTATGCTAACGAAATGTTAGCCATAGTAGAGGAAATTTGAAATTGGAGACCATACATCCAARGCCGGAAGTTCTTTATTCAAACGGATCAAAGAAGCCTCAAATACTTTCTAGATCAACGTGTGGCCACCCCCGAGAAGCAAAAATGGGTTGCCAAACTTCTTGGGTACGATTATGAGATTATTTACCGGCTTGGATGTGAGAACTCAATAGCTGATGCCTTATCTCGCCGAGCTGACAGTCCTCTGCTGAATCCATTAGTTGTTTCACAGGTGTCTCTATGGGATGATATACAAAAGGTAGCAAAAGATGATACGTATTTGCAGAAATTATTCCAGCAGGCAACGAGCGATCTTCCAGGAAATTACTCTGTGAAAAATGGATTATGCTTTTATAAAAACAGAGTGGTCGTTCCTACTGCACTACGCGAACAAATTCTACAGGAATTCCATGATAGCAAGAAGGCTGGTCATTCAGGAGTGTTAAGAACTTAGCAATTGGCTCAATCGTTCTACTGGCCGTCAATGTACAAATCTGTCCAGGATTATATTGTGTAATGTACAACCTGTCAAAAAATTAAATCTGATACACTGGCACCCACTAGGTTGCTCCAACCGCTTCCAATGCCTTATCARGTATGGGATGATATTTCCTTAGATTTTATTGAAGGCTTGCCGACCTCATGTGGGAAAGATAGCATAATGGTGGTTGTGGATAGACTAAGTAAATATGCCCATTTTATTGCCTTGTCCCATCCCTTTTCGGCAAAAATTATTGTTGAAAAATTTGTGGAGAATGTCATCAAACTCCATGGAATGCCAAAGTCTATAATCAGTGATWGGGATCCTATTTTTATTAGCAAATTTTGGCACGAATTTTTCACCATGTCAGGTACTAAATTGAAGTTGAACTCATCCTATCACCCACAGACGGATGGCCAAACGAAGGTGGTAAACCGTTGTATTGAGCAATACTTACGCTGCTATGTCCATCAATGGCCTCGCAGATGGTACAGCTATCTGTCATGGGCTGAGTATTGGTACAACACCACCTTCCATTGCTCTACAGGAATGACTCCATTTCAGGCTTTATATGGTCGACTTCCCCCTTCAATTCCGCTGTACACAAACGGTTTGTCACGTGTCAATGAGGTAGATCAGATTCTTCTTCATCGGGACGAAGTGCTCCAACAATTAAAGAAGAATCTAGAAACGGCAGCCACAAGAATGATGCTTATTGCTGATCGTAAGAGGAGAGAGGTGGACTTCGAGGTGGGTGACTTCGTGCTACTAAAATTACATCCCTACCGCCAGCAAACAGTGTTTAAGCATGCTCATCACAAGCTTGCCAGCCGGTTCTTTGGCCCTTTTCAGATTGAACAGAAACTGGGCAAAGTGGCTTATAAATTGTCTTTACCTTCGGAAGCCAAAATACACCATGTTTTTCATGTTTCACTCTTAAAGAAATTTTTTAGGACTCCCTTACCTGCTACTGTGGAGTTGCCACCACTTTCTGATGAAGGATTTCTCCAGATTGAACCAGAGAAGATTTTAGATGTACATTGGAGAAAGCAGGGCTCTAAGTTCCTACAAGAATATTTAGTTAAATGGAAGCGATTACCCATTGAAGATGCCACTTGGGAAACTGCAGTGCTTCTCCAAAATCAATTTCCTGCACTGAACCTTGAGGACAAGGTTCTTCCGGGCGGGGAAAGTATTGATAAACCCAGAAGGTCGTTGCGCGCTCCTAAGAAAAATCCCAAGTTCCTGGATTGACTTGGTCAGCATCGATTCAGCAAACGGCTAGCTATTTGTTGAAGTTCTATTATTTTAGTTTCTGTTATCTGTTATGATTTGAATTTGTCAGCATTACTATGACTTTGTCAAGGTCAGTTAGCTAGTAATTAGGAATAAGTTGTTACATGGATTTGCTTTGAATCTGTTTCCTAGAATCCAGGTCAGTAGCTAACATTTAGGAGTAAGTTGTTACAGGAACTAGTATTTATGTAACCACTCTAGTTGGAATGAGCAAGCTGAATTATTCTCTCTCAATTGGTCCATCTTTCACCAAAAGAAAGTCTTATTTCTGGTTTGCCTTGAATCTGATCGGGACCTAACAGTGTGTGTGATTACTTTGGTCTTTTCAAACTCTCTCTCTCTCTCTTCATAYTATTGGTTGTTAAAACCTAAAGTGAGCTTATCTTATAGGCCCAGGACTGGTATGCTAACTAGGCTACAGCCATCACTATTCAATGAAGCCCAAGTTGCCTCAACTTTTGGGGTCATGGTGTCCACTTGCACAGGATAGGTTTTTCTTTTGGGAATGGCTCAGGTCAGGTGTATATATGGTTGTGGTTGGAGGATGTGGTTCTGGTACTTAATGCAGTGGTGGAGTTTGGACAAAATACCAAAATTCTGGTATTTAAGACCCTTAACAATTTCTCCTGACTAGGGCATTCCAAAACTCTGAAATGCATTTAGTTCAGTAGCTTGTATAGTAAYTGATATTTGGGCACTTGTTCTTTTTCTTTATTAACCTCTGGTTTTTCTGAAAGAATAACTTAGAGATCTGATCTTTTTCAGTTTAACTATCTATTGATGAACTTAAAAGAGTGAAATGAAATGACAGAACAGGATACAGTTGGCTGACCTCATATAATTGCAACAAGCTTTGTTGAGTTGAGTTGGGTAGTAGTACCCTTTAGGCCACGGCTGAGAGCAAAAGGTCCATCAAAAGTGTTTACCCTTTGTTATCAGTTGAGTTGGCCAACCTCATATCGTTTGTTTTTGGGTCCCTATAATAAAATCAAATGCTTGGAGTTGAATGATCATTTTTGGCTGACCTCATATCATTTTTCAGATCATCAACCAGCCATCTTATTTTGATCTTATGTAGAGGAGTTGGATGATCATGTGTTGTGCATGTATATAGACACACTTTTTCTGCATGCTTGAGGGTTACACTTAATACATTTTCTCTTTGTCAATAATTAAATTACATTGATCTGGGCTAAGATTTGCTTCAGTTATGAATTTGATTCGTCTAATCATAGTTTAATTACATTTCATTTAATGATTCATATTTGAGTGAACGATTATGCTTATAAACAGAACCATATCAGTTTGTTTAGTGTAAATGATCTATGAACTATGTGCTCAACTTACTTGATCTTATCAATCTAGCATTGAGGGACACACCTCAAGAAAAACTGAATATTGAGGGCCACACCATAGATGGGCTTTCTTTGTTGCACCATCTGATTTTGATTCTCTTGATTTTTTTCTAGGGCATCAAAGAGAAAACAATCTCAAACAAATCGAGTGCAGCAAGTCCCAAATTCTCAATTAAATAGGGAAGTTAAAGAAAGAGGTGGTAGGAGATATACTTGTTAGTGAAGATCCTCAAAGGGTGGTGGGTCATGATGAAGCACTTGGTCATGGATGGTGTGAAATATCTTTAAAATCAGTAATGATTAATGACTTAATTTTGTTGAGGAAATGTGGTAATATAGTAACTCTTGGAGATGCACTTGGATCTCACATTGCATGGGTTAAATCAATGGAAATGTATAATGCATATAAAACTCTTACATTATTTAATTCATATATCTAATTATTGACATCAATCCTTATGTATTCATTTTTTTGAATATGACAGACTGAAGTTTACGATCCAAAGCGAAGGTCGTGAGTATGATGCACGTGCATATAATCAACTATTCAAATGCAATGAGGATAATTGTGTTAATTCTCTTTTCTTTTTTTTGGTGATGAAAAAAAAAATATTATGTGTGTATTGAACCAAGAGTACTATGAATCTTTTGTATAAGTTTGTAGTTTTATCATACAAGAATAGGTGAAATTAAATTTTTCTATAATGGCTTTTTTCAAAAGATCAAATGAGAAATAAGTTTGTTAGCAATGGTAACCGTTGCTATATCCTTTAGCAACAGTTTTTGTATCTTTTTGCAATGGTTTTGTCCGTTGCTAAAGCCAATTTTTCCTATAGTGAGTCTTGGTTATCTCTGAAAATTTTCTAGAACACCAAATATAGAAAATTGATCACATGCCATGAGAACAACTATTTCCAAGCCATTACATAACATATAAAGTTTTTGAAAATGATTCAAAAGACTACCTTATAAATTTTCATATAGTTGGACAACACTATAAGGCATTATGCTTATCACTTGGAGCAAAGCAATAAAAATGCTAAAAATAACTAATGAAAACTCAATTGTCCAAACATGGGATTCCCATCAACATACAACCCTTATAGAAAATGAGAACTACAATTAAAACATTTTTTATAATGAGATGATTCACCATAAAGCTATCAATTAGTAAAAGAATACTTCCAAAGAAATATCATAACTTGTTGTAAACATGAATAAAGAGTCAATTTTGTAGTTAAAGCTTCCAAAGTTCTGGAGGATGCTTAATTATGTCCTTAAATAGTTTCCAAGTTAATTTTCTAGAAAGAAAACCAAAAAAGGAAAAAAAAAACTATGGTAGCTATGATTAGATTTAAAGTTGTTGAGGAATATACCCTAACTCAACATATTTTTTGTCATTCTTGGAAGGTGGAAGTAGATATGTGATGTATTTCATACATGTTAGGTACTCATGGGCTTAGCAAATTAATTTCACAATTAGTTTCTTCCCCAAGTACTTAACAAAATATTAACTCCTTTAAAAATTACTTAGTTAGATTAATAAATTTGGTTAAAAGAAAAGCAAAGTCACAACATAGAGAGCAAATTAAAAATAGCTGGGTAAATTGCAAAATATATGTAATTAGTTGCTGGAACGTAGAAAACCTTGAACCTGCTAGCCATGATTAGAGTCTTCATGCCAATGTTCAGGCTATGAGAAGCAGTGAATTACAAGTTGACTAGACAACATTTAGAACAACTTAGAGAAGTAGTTAATGGAGAGTTCAGAGTTATTTCTCAAAAGTAAGAAGTAACTAATGGAGCACAGAACATGAATCATCTCCGATCAAGGTTGATTGTCAATGGGTTAAGTCTACCCAATGGAGATGAACTAACCTAACTGATTCTTTAGTCTATGTATGATCTTTTGCTGCTTTGGCCTCTTATTAGAGCTTTGATTTCCAAATCATGGCTCCCATATGCTTTGCATGCTATTCCTCCTGATGAGATTATGAGATTGTTACTTAGTTTCTTGATGACATAAACAGTCCCTGCATTGCTTGTATCACAATTGCATGAACCATCTATATACAGATGAATTGCAAATTCTAAATTTTGAGAGGCTGAACTGTGTTGAAGAGTGCTCTATTTTATAGTGTGTGTTTGGCATGGAATTTAGAATATCTTGAACACATGAGATTAGTTGAATTGGACTTGATTGAGTTCTATGAAAAATCTTCTAATTTCTCAAAATTTAGAAAGAAAGTAATATTTATCCTTTTTAGATATATGATTTGGAAGAGAATTGAACCAATCATGAATTTCCCTATCTTGTATTTTCTATGGATTAATTCCTATTTGATTATTCATTATGAAACTTATTGCATAAAGAAAGGAACAAATGGTTTATAGGGATTAAGAGAATGACAATATCTTTTTTCATGAGCTATGTCTACTTGTTTTGATGTGCAATTCTTTTAAACTTACAAATGACATTCATGTACTTGCGCATTGAGATACATGAATACCATAAAACAAGCTTCTTAGAAGACAAAACATCAAAAGTCCAAGCAGTTTTATGCAATTAACTATATTCAACTCTGATGTAATTGGTTAGGAGGGATGTCTAGATATAGAAACTTTGAAGTCTGAACATGCACACATCCTTATGTTGCCTGCAAAAGGAAATTTCTACTTGGGTTCATCTATGGTTGTTTTCCATGATAACATCTTGATAGTTCTCTATTTGATTAGTAGCAAATAGAGGAATCTCTACAGTTAATAGTTATCCTCTCACTCCATAAAACTCTACCTAGACATCTCTGAAGGTAGAACCAAAATCCTTAATCCTATACTTCTATCCCTCTATGTATGTATCACATGACTCTGCTCTTGCCTTAGCCTCTTCAATGTTTTGTTCACAAGACCTTTCTYTTCATTCAAATTGTGCTATTGATTCCTAACATAAAATTTTAAATATTTAAACCAAAAGGGCAACTTAAAGTTTTTAATTCTAAAGATCCAAAGTGCCCTTTGGTATTTGCCCTTTGTCTTGATGCCTTATCAAGCCCAATCTAGAATTTGCCCTTTGTCTTGATGCTCTCATGGCAACAAAGTCTATAGTATCCTAGAATTCTAGAGTGTATCATATTCAGGATAACTRGGTATATCATGTGAAGAAAATAAGTAGCACAATAGCCCACTTTCATTCTTTCACGTCAAACAAGTGATGAGTAAGTTCTTGTTTCATTTAACTACATTTTGGTATTAATCAAGTTTCATAAAAGGTTCTAATAATTAGATGATTGATTTGAGTACGTTGAGAATGACCATTGATGTTAATATAAGTACATAGTACCATAGTACAACGCTTGAGTGTGTGACATTTAAGTTTGATGCATGTGATTGAGCTGAAATTTAAAACTGGTTTTGTATATAATTTCATTTATCATTTGCTATAGTTTAAAGGGATCTTCATGATTTGTTAGATTCTAATTCATCTTGAATGACTTGTAATGAAGAGGAGCTGTAAATGCAATCTGTTAGCTCAAAGTCTCCTATTTATCTTATGGTTGAAGTCTTTTTGGTTGATTGATGTCCATTCAGTTAGTTAACATTTTCACCTTCCAAGGCAGTAAATTAAGAAACAGTTGCTGATTAAACATATTCATTTGATGTCCCTTTTTTCAAAAAAAAATGTAGGAGGGAGATATGTAGCTGAAATTTGAGAAGTAGAGAGTTTGCTTTTGGCATGTACCAACCAATGTTTTAAAATGCATAGGTGTGACATGAGTTGTTCCACTTTCCTAAGAGATGAGATGTATACCAGAATGCAAAAAGACTTCATTTACTTGAATGTACATGGAGCCATAATTAAACAATGGAGTGAAAATTTGAACATCATAAGTAGTGCATAGTAGCTAAATATGATAGTCTTTTAATAAAATTAGAGACAACCTTCTCTTTTACAAATTTGCTACCTTTAAAGGGTTTAATGAAACTTTATTAGGTCATATTAATGGCTTGTGTATTGTGAAAGGAGACAACAGTCATGTATGGAATCAAGAGGGAGTCAATAACTTTATTATTAGATTGTGATTCACCAAGCTAAGAGCTATTCTTTGTTCAATTTCAACATGATCCATTTGGTGGCCTATTTAGTGGGTGTTGATCAACATAAGAAGTAGTTTTATCTTGGGTCCAAAGTCTAGACCCATGTAAGAAATTGATTAGGGAAGATATCAACCTGTGCAAATGAACCTAACTTGCATTGTTTACACTATGTTTTCTGATAAGTGAAGGAAAAGGATTGGTAGTGATAAAAGTAGTCCAAAGATGATGTAATGATATAGACCATGTGGTTAAAGTTCAATTGGTGGTGCTGGTTTTTGGRGTAGGCAATTTGGTAGGGATGACTCACTTAGTGTGAGCATGGCTCAATTAACTAAAGACATGGCAGGTTGTCAAACCTCTAGGCTCAAATGTGCAAGACATTCTCTCATAAAATAAGATCAAAAGATTTCTAAGGAACTAGTAGATGATTGTAAGGTCTCCCACAGTCCCACTTTATGACCTCTCTGATTGACTAATTGTAAATTTAGAAACTTTATTACTTTGGTCCCATTTATTGCTTCTTCATTTTGTAGATGACAATTAACAATGTTTGATCTGGTTTCCTAGCTTCTAAACCTTGGATAACATTTGGCTATAAGGTGTCAATAAGTGCAAACTAGTACCTAGAAGTTTTGTTGAGGAAATGCGATAATATGCTAACTTTTGGAGATGCACTTGGATCTCATGTCACTTGGAGATGCAAATTAGTACCTAAAAGTTTATGGTGCATATAAAACTTYTATATTAATCAATTTATATAGCTGGTTAATTATTAATATCAATCCTTATATATTCATTTTTGTTCAATTTGGCAGATTGAAGTATATGATCCAAAACGAAGGTCTTGAGTGTAATGCACATGCATACAAGCAAATGTTCACATGCAATGAAGAAACTTTGTTAATTCTCTTTTACTTTTTGTATTGAAATGACTTATGTAAATGTGAATATTGAACAAAGACCACTATGAATATTTTTTGTAAATGTGTAAAGGTTTTATTTGTACAAATCACTTTTATTATACAAATACAAGTGAAAGTAAACTTTCTCTAAATTTGCAATGGCATTCATTGAATTCTTAAATGAAATAATGAGCCTTTAGCAACGGTTTAATAAAACTAAAAATGCCATTCAATAGCAAGCAAAGTAAATACTTTAAGCAACCGTTTTTATCTAAAATGTTACTATTGCTAATTATTCATATATTTAGCATATTCTATAGCAACAATTCTTTACCGTGGTAATATCAACCTATGGCAATGGTTCCATATAACCCGTTGTCATAGACTATACCTTTAGCCATTGACAGATCCGTTGCCATATCAATTTGTAGTAGCAGTACATGTAAAAACCGTTGTAATAAATGTTGCAATTAGCAACGGTTAAAACCATGGCTAGATGTATACTTTTAGCCATAGTGTACAACATACGTTGCTATAAGTTTTAGCCACGCCAATATCCTCCACGGACAAAAAACCGTTGCTATAATTTTAGCAACAGTGTTTTAGTGCTTTTTGCAACGGTTTGGTCTTTTGCTAAAACTGATTTTTCTTGTAGTATATCCTTTTTATTCATGGTYAGAATAACTTTTGTTTGTAAATATTTTCCAAATATTTATTCTTATTATTTTTTCTTATGATTTAACTACAATTCTTATTTATTATTTTTGCCTCATGCATGCTTCACAATGAATAGGAAAGAGAAGAATATTTTATGTGAGGTATTGGAGCATGTCAAAGTTCTAGATGGATATTCTTCAAATATTTACCCTTAAAAATGACCCCCTGTGAAAATATCAAAGAATAAAATTAAAAAAAAAAATAGTATTTTATAGTATTGAAAAAACCAATACACATGTTTGTGCTTATCAGTTGTATCAATACTTTGAACCATGCTTTTAGATTATTTATTTCATTGGGAAAATTGCATATCAGTACCCTATACTTTGGCCCTAGTCTAACTTTGGTTCTTAAACTTCAAAACATGCCTATCCCGTACCTAAGCTTTCAAAACATGTCTATCCCATACCTAAACTTTCAAAACATGCCAATTTAGTACCTACCAATAACTAACTATTAAGTGGCATGTGAAAAGACGTAAATTCCCTTCAAGTATTGTCTAGTTTTCTTTATCAACCATCCAAATGYCCTTCTCCTAAAAAGTTTGAACTATCTCTCTCCACTTCTCTCTTCTCTCTGTTTCTCAGTTAATGTTGAATCTAGATGCCAGGCATACAAGCCACAAAATACTCATTGTGAAGTTTTTAGCGAATTTTGCTAGGACTCCTGACACTTTTCAACCAAAAGCTAAAACTTTCAGTTCTCCAAAGAAAAATACTTGTTGCGAAGCTTTCAATAGAAGTTTTAAATGCGAATTTTTTGAGGGTTGTTTCTATCTTTTTGGTTTTTTTCTAATTTTTTTCCATCTCTTTTTCGTCTATTCGATTTTGTGGGGGTTGTTCACGACATTGAACAAGAAAGGTCTTCTTTACTTCCTTCCCTTCTGTAATTCAATTTTGTGAAGGTTGTTCTTAAAACCTTAGTAATAGCAATAAAGTTGCTTTTTAATTCTTCTCTAACCAAGGCTCAAAACATTATTTCAAGGAAAAAAAGAGTTGCAAGAGTTATGTTGTTCCTTCAAAACAGAGACTGTAAAATGTAAAAGGGTTTTTTTTTCTTCAGTTTTGGAGACAAGAGTCAAAGAAAAAAATAATTCATAATGTTTCCTACTATGAGGTCTCCATTTAGCAGGTTCTTATTTTAATCTCTAGGGTTTTGAGAGCATGAATTTCAATGAAAGATGCCAATGGGTAAACATGGGATGTAATTAAAGGCAATTCTCATATATGCCTTTGGAAGAAATCTACCATGAAAAACAGACATCCATACCCAAACCAATTTCATCTTCTTCTCATCCCCCTGTTTCTAAATCCATTTCCTATCAAAATAAGTTGGTGTGCTAAAATTACAATAGCAAACAATAGGGTTTGACTTTTTAATTAATTCACATATATACCTTTATAAGAAATCTGCCATGAGGTCCCAATTGAGAGAGTTGATATAGACCAATGAAAATAAACAGAGAGAGAGAGAGAGGAGAGCGAGATAAAAGTTCAATACACAGCTACATTAAGCTGGCATCCAATCCATGAAGATAGTTGTGTTTTTTTTTTTATCTTTTCGAACCTCTCCACTTACACATTTGACATCTCCCTTCGCAATCTACAACTCTTTTATCTTCTGTTGGTCATCTTGTTTGGATCCATTCTCTCGGTTGATCTTCTTGCTCATCACCAAACAGGAGTAGAGATTAGAATAGTGGCCATGGATCCATGCTCATTTGTTTGAGCCATTGTTGAGGGGCTTTCTCTAAAACTACCAATTGCCAATAATCACGCCAGGTCTAGAGTACACCCTTCCACCATCCCATGCTTCTATAAACTCCATCTAAAGAACTTCCCATCCCAAACTACCCTCCTCCCACTATCATTCGCAGTTGCTAGTAATCACACTATGGATAAATTGTGTGGACCGTACTAGTCCACACCCATAGTGGCATTTTGTAGGTGTGGTGTGGATTGGTCCACACCATATTTTTTTATTCCATGTATCTCATATACATTTTATGGGAGATCTACACAATAGATCATAAATGTCTAATTTTTGCATTTTATATGGTAATTAAATTGAAAAAAAGCACCAATATGTAGACAATAATTGCATTTTATAAATAATTTAAAAAATATTATTTTAAATATTAAAAAGTAAAAAAAATATTATTTTATTGATAGAAATATTAAAAAATTAATATTTAAATAATGAAAAAAGAGTTGAGAAGGAGAACTATCAGACTTGTGCTAGAATTAACAATAAAAATTATTATTTTATTGCTAAAATATTAAAAGTTTAAAATTTAAAAATTATTAAAAGATTAAATAAAATGAGAATAATTGGACCAATGTAATGTAGGTGTGTTACACTGAAACCTTCCCACAAACTGTTCACACCATAGTGTGGAYCATTCACAAGAAAATACTATGGATGATAAATTGGGGTGTAGCCCATCCTCGTCCATGCTATTTTATGGATGAGGACCATCCACACATAGCAGATGACCATATTTTACCGTGAACGATATATACACACCACCGAACGCCACCTTAGTTGGTGGGTTTTGTGGTTTCTCACCACTGACCCAACACCTAGAACTCATTGTTTGTCCTTCATATTCCTCATCAGGACCAGCTAAGCTTTGTGTAAGTTTCAATCACACTCCTCTTCTCTTCCTAGTTTCATCTTGGTTTACATGGTAGTGGTTGTGACAAAGAGCATGGCTCTATATTTCATTTTCTTGAGGAAGAAGATGATGAACAATGTTTTATTTCAAAGGGTAATTTTGACATTTTCAAAACTTTTTTAAGTCTTACATGATGTCACATGATACACATAACTGACAGTTGATTAACGATAAGTACCAAGTTGGCACATTTTAAAGTTTGGGGACCAAAGTGGGACTAGGCCCAAAGTATAGGGTACTAATCTTCAATTTTCCCTATTTCATTTTCATTGTCAATAAAAATAGTTTTCGTTTATTACCTTTAATTTTTTTAATTTGATTAATAAAATTATCATAAATATATCTGATTTTTTCTACATTTTTGTAATTTTCTATATTTATTTCTATTTTAAAAATTTTATTATCTAACTATAATTTCATGGGTTAACCAATTTGATTTGAATGGTTGAATTGCTTAGTCACCACTTGGATGAAAGAATAATTTTGTTTATGAGTCATTTTTAACATACATGGGTTTATATTGTTAAAAGTTTTAAGAACAAATCTAATTAATAGCATTTATTAGTGAAAAAATAACTTAAGTATAGGATATAATAAGAGAGAATGGGAGTTAATACCCATGCTCTATCATTTTTCCAAGAAGTACTCTTCTCATTTTTTTAATACCCATGCTCTATCATTGCCATTCCTTTGTATATAATTGTATTTGATGTTTTACTTCTTTCAAGCAATATTATCTACCACAAAAGCCCTTCACTAGTGTTATAAGAAAGCTTTTTGAACCCTTGCAGTTCTTAATGAAGGCCTCCATACCTGCGTCAATCAACTCACAACAAGCATTTCAATCATGTAAGGTTTTGGCATCACAAAGAGATTTGAAGGAGACCTCATCACCAATATTGATGAATTATTAGTTGTGTTTCAAAGCCAATTTAACTAGAGCATCGAAGTGAGAGAATGTAGAGATTGTGTTGGCTTTGTCCTACACAAAACCGTCAAGGTAGAAACAAAGTATTCTTTAATTTTAGGGCAAATTTCTTAAACTACCCTTATGATTTAGYTAATTGACTAATTCTATCCTTACTACATTTACATAAGGTATCTTCACAATTGTCTAAAATCTCTCCCTGTCTCTACTTCTCTAACTCCATATCCTCCTTTGTTTGTTTCGGTTTATTGTATTTTCTCCTTTGCTTTTCTGTATTTTCTGTAATAAGTTTGAAGCACCATCCACCTGAGTTTAGGTTTTTGGTGGATCATGACATGGAGTGCTGTGATGTGTAACTAGAAAAGAACTTTTAGAGGTGGCTACCTCCATAGTCAATGACTCCATTTCATAATATAGCATCATGTGATTGATCACAATCCGTTATATATAGCATCATGTGATTGATATATTTTCTAAAATTTACTAAAATACTCCTTTTGACAAATTAACTAAACCTACTCCATCTCTTATACCCTCCTCCATGCGATGTCCCAATGGCAACAAAAGCTGTGGGTGTGCCACCGCGCACCATTCCCACCGGTCCACCTCCTAGGTCTCCTTGTCTCTACTTCTCTAATTCCATATCCTCCTTTGTTTGTTTCAATTTATTGTATTTTCTCCTTTGCATTTATGTATTTTCTATAATAAGTTTGAAGCACCATCCACCTGAGTTTAGGTTTTTGGTGGATCATGATGTGGAGTGTTGTGATGTGTAACTAGAGAAAAACTATTAGAGGTGGTTGCCTCCATAGTCAATGACTCCATTTCATAATTTTTTGTTAAAGGAATAAACAAGGGAATTTTTTTCTTTACTCAAGGTGCTTGTATCATTGGAATGGTTTCCCTTGTCTTACCAAAAATGGTTTGCTGAAAACACACCATCCACCCTGTTCTTACTTCATAAATTGGAGAAGCGGGATGTATAGTCGCATGCAATGCCATCTCCGGTCCTTCCATTAGCTCTGACACAAGGTCACTCTCCTCTGTGAGTTCTCTCATTTTGGGCAAGGTAAGCTTTTTTCAATGAGAAATTTGTTCTTTTTTTTCTCTAAAAATCTAATTTGTTTGATTGGTAATGAGACATGTGCCTTCTTCTTATTATTATTCTTAGGGATTCTAGTTGATAAGGGCAACTTTTGGGCCCTAATATCAATAAAAGTAATATTTTTAACATAATTTCTAGAATAGGCTAACTTTTTCTTTAGAATATCACAAATAGGGGCAGAAACACAATTCATCTCCTTCTTCCTCTAGACCACCAAATAAATCTCCCCACCTCCGATCCTTCTTCTTCTTCTTTGCATCTGAGTTGTTCCAAACTTAGAGTGGAACTGCATGCTATGAGTATTCTTCTGAAGTAGTTAAAAGAATACACAAAACACCATACTAGGTACACAAATCGACAGTTTGGTTCCAACTACTAAGCCTATTACAAGAGGTCTATGAGTATGCTAAGTGGAGAAGCGAGATACACATAACAAAATGCAAAAACACAAGAGTGGRCTTCGCCATTTTTGCTCCCAGCAAACCAACAACTACAAGGGTGAACACAAAAGTAGAGATCTGTGATCAATATTTATTAATCTTGGGGGAGATTTGTTCTGTGGTTTGAATGAGGAAGGAGATGAAAAGCGTTTCTGCCCCTATTTGATATTTAAAAAAATAGCCTATTTTAATAATTATGTTAAAAAGATTATTTTTATAGATATTAGGGCTCAAAAGTTGCCCTTATCGGCTACAATCCTTTATTCTTATTCCATGTCAAGTTGCGCATGTCCTGTGGTAGAGTCACAACCCACCGGATTGTCATTTTGTATTTTGTATTGGACTAGGACACACCTTAGTTCCAATACATTTGAATGAGGAAGGAGATGAAAAGCGTTTCTGCCCCTATTTGATATTTAAAAAAAATAGCCTATTTTAATAATTATGTTAAAAAGATTATTTTTATTGATATTAGGGCCCAAAAGTTTCCCTTATCGGCTACAATCCCTTATTCTTATTCCATGTCAAGTTGCACATGTCCTGTGGTAGAGTCACGACCCACCAGATTGCCATTTCGTATTTTGTATTGGACTAGGACACACCTCAGTTCCAATACATGGTTTAGAGGAGGAGATATGATTGGGGAGAAAGAGATCGTCATTTYAGCTTTGTTGGGTCCTAATGCTTACATCACCATTTTCTATTTCATAATGGATTGGGACACAATGAGGAAGAGTTGCATCTCTTGGAGAAGAAAGGGTTTAACATTAAAAAAAATGGAGAAGAAAAAAGGGCGGGAGTAGATCTAGGGTTTTATAGGAAGAAAGAGAAACTCAAGAATCTTTAAGGAATTTATGGAGGGCAAGGAAGATAACCTCCCCAATTATTGATTGGTGCGTTGCTCATTTTTGACAAGATCGTGGGTAGAAGCTCAACGACAAATCGTCTCCTCTAAGACCCCCGCCCGTTCCAGAATCCATGCTTTCGTATAGAGACAAAGATGGAGACAAAGTGGACTTAGAAGTTAGTATTCTGATTTTTTTCATCAATTGGGTTTTATTTTGAAAATTTGATGAATAGTGGAGGGCAATTTTGACATTTCAATTTTTTCCTTAACAATGGCATCAATTGTCAGAAAATTCCGGGGTAGTTTAAGACAATATGTAAATAGTAAGGGTAGAGTTAGTCAATTAACTAAACCATAATGGTAGTTTAAGAAATTTGCCCTTCTTTTTTTATATAACTACAAATGAGGGCTATCCTACATCTTATTTCTCTTATTTGAGATGCAAACAAAGTCCTCTCCTTCTTTTTGGCAAACAGGAGATCCCCTCTATATTCTAAGTGCCAGAGCATAACAGGAATTTTAAACCAATCAGTGTCTCTTGTTAATTAAAAAACTGGGATTCATTGTTGTCAAGGAAACACCATATGCTTTAGCTTAATTTCCAGGAATGGTCACTCCATTTACCATGTTGCAGATGGATTTCTAATCTAATCCACATGAACCATTATTTCATTTAGTTTATCTTCTACTTCTACCATTAGCTTTACAACATCAAGGGTATGTATTTTTATAAGGGGTAACTTGATAGTTAATGATTTACCAAAAATATTGATAACTAATACACCCCTACTTCTACATTGAGACAAATTTAAGAATTTATGGTGCTGGTAAATGATAATACTGAATCAAACAAGACAATAGTGTAAGATTTGATCTAGAAATTCAAACAAATGTTCCTTCTTGAATGATGAATACTTTTTGGTAGGATTCTTAAAATGATGATATGAGTTAATAATAATAATAATAATAATAATAATAATAATAATAATAATAATAATAATACAATATCAATAAACAATTCATGATATAGTAATAAAATGTTAATAATTAAATAATAAAAATATTATGAAACTAATAATACAACAATAATAATATAAGAATATATTAATAATTAAAATAATAATAAAATATTAGTAAAATAATAGTACAAATAAAATATTAATGTAACACAATTAAAGTAAGAATAAAATACGAACATATTAGTTTTTAAATTATAATAAAATAATTTTAACTTAATAAACAAAAATAATGGAATATTAATAAACTAATAAGAAAATGAAAATATATTAATAAAATATTCATAATTATTGAAAAATACTAAGATATTAATTATTAAATACTAATAAAACAATAGGGGAAAATTCATAATCAGTACCTTGTACTTTATGGTTTGCCTCAAGTCAGTCCCCAAACTTCAAAACATGCCACTATAGTATCTGAACTTTCAAGAATTGTCAATTTAGTCCCTATTGTTAGCAACTCGTCAATTATCTATATCATGTATTGGCATGTGTGACTTAACACTTTTGAAAATGTCAAAACTACCCTTCAAAGAAGACATTGTTCATTGTCTTCTACCTTGAACTGAACCAAAATAGACATTGTTCACTATCTTCTACCTTTTTTACCAAGGAGGAGGAAGTAGAAGTTCTTGTCTCCCCGTCCATCTATAGTCTCCACTGAAACAATGAACAAAGCACAAAACACCATGGCTAGGAAGGATGTGGAAAACAAACTAAACCTGCAAGTTTGAAACCCTAAGCCTAAGATTATTTTTCAGGTTTCCAGTATTTTAGTCGATCTGATGATTGGAAATTTAGTTTTGGGAGACATTTAGAACTTAGATTGGTTCTGCAAGACCCTTTCTCCCTCTACATTGAAATTTCCTATCTGGGTTTACTTTCAAGGATTGAATTTGGGTTTCATTTTTGGGTTCTGCAAGGCTCTTTGAAGCAGTTTCTAGTCTTTGGTCATTCCTACTGAGAATCTATAGTTTGATGGTTTCCATATTAGTGGAATTTGATAGGATAACACTGGTTTTAATTAATTTGATAAGATGCACAGTTGAATATTCTTGAATTAATCCACTAGTAATAGAAGATAACTTTGTAGAGGGTAATCATGTTGTTCTTTTAGCATTGGTTGCTTTTTCTTTTAAGTTGCATCATTCTATTAGTCTGATAGTTAATACTTTTTTCTTAGATTTATGAAGGAATGAGGATATATTTCACTTGTCCCAAAACTAAAAAAATTTCTGAAGACGGTGAGAATAGCAAACTTGGATATTGCTTGTCTTCCATGCAAGGGTGGCGTGCAACAATGGAAGTTGGAAGATTTTATCGAAAAACAAAGCCAACCATTTGGTTTTTTATTGATGTCCAAGACACCAAAAGCTATGATGATTCCTTGTTTTTTGAAATGAATTTATGATTTCTGTCTTTAGGCTTAATGTAGAAGATAATGAACAATGTCTTMTTTAGAAAGGTAATTTTTACATTTTCAGAAGTAATTGACACTGCTAATGGTAGGGACTAAATTGACAGTTTTTGGAAGTTTAGGTACTACAAAGGCACATTATTTGAAGTTCAACTGACTTGAGACAACCCCTAAAGTGCAAGGTACTGATAAAAAATTTTCCCAAATAATAATAACAAAGAGTAATTAAAGATTTCATTTATTAAATAATAATAGTTAACTATAATAAAAAATATGAATATAATATCATTAAAGCAATAATAAAATACTAATGTATTAACTAATAACTAAGAATAAATGAACATTAAAGTAATAAACAAAAACAATATAAGAAAATAATAAAATAATAAATTATTAATAAAATATAATAATGGAAATATTTTTAATAATAATGAAATACTAATATATTAAAAATTCATAAATTAATGATAAATGCATAGATATTAATTATTAAATACTAATAAAATAATAATAACAATGAACTAATAAAATAATAATTATATATTCATAAAATATTAATAGTAATAATAAAATAATAAATAAACTGATACAAAATTGAAACCTTTTTGGCTCAGTTTGAAAGGAGTACAAATACAAATATATATAGTACAAATAAATGCAAAATAAAAGAAAATACATGATTTTGCAATTTACATATTTGCATTTGTACTCCTTCCAAACTGAGCCTTCAGTTGATTTTGATTTCAACTCCAAAAGAATCAAATAACAATAATGGGAATTTGATTCAGATTAATGGCCGAACAAAACAGGTGTTAGAAATAATTGATTCCGATTCCAATTCCAATACACTCTACAAGCCAAACGGGCCCTAAAGTCGTAGGCTTGGAATCCCGCCCCATGCCATGGCCCAGTTCGATCCATGATCAATAATACAAGGAAACAAATTTGGCCATGTCATGATCGATACCTCCTTGTCTGTAGCGCGTGATTTGAAGGAGTTGCACACGGCGTTATTTCTTTGCAGTCGGCATGATTATTTCTTCTACAAAAAATACGTACTCTATATTATGATGATAGACTGGTCTATCGACGGCTGACTGACCAACCGTTCAGGAGCATTCACGTTGCACATAGCGATCCATCTCCGGTTGTTTGGAGGCTTCAAAAGTTCAAAGTCAAGACCTTGTATTCCACTTGGGTCTCTCCTCAATCTTCTTTTTTATTCTCTGTTTTTTTTTTTTTCTGTAAAGCTAATTACTCTCTCAGTCATGGCGTCGAACAGTTGGGCGATCTGAATTGCTCCTTATAACAAACTCGGTTTCGCATTATTTAATAGAAGAGCTAAATACATTCTTCGGTAGTGGATGGAAAACGCAGATGTATTCGGCTCGTCAACGGCGCCACTAACTTGGCATGATTTTCTCGAGCGGATGCGACAACCCTCGGCCACAGAATTCGTCAAGTCCATCAAAAGGTTACCTGATCCTCTTTTCTTGTTTGCAATTCTTGTTGCTTGGGRTAGTCTTAATTGAATAGTAATTAGTAGCAGGAGTTGTTTAGATTGACTTATAAAACGATTGTGATATTTTTTTTTTCTGATTTTTATAGTTTTTACAGATCATCATGTGTTTGTACTGAAGATAATTCTTCGAAATCTTGTCTGGATACACTGTATCCTTGATTTAACAGTGAATTCCATGTAGATTTGAACATTAATTACATAGTATTAAGAAAGTAAATTTAGGTTGTGTCTGCCTTTTCTGTGGGTCTGGGTTATTGGGTATGCTTCATACGGGGTTTTAGTTTCTAGACCTTCAAGAGCATCATCTGGATGGGCATTTACGAGTTTAATGTCATGAAATCTAGATTTTTACGGTATTCTGGAGGACATAGAGCATTTTTGAGTTCTTTACTCTTTTTCTATCTCGATTTAGGGAAATTTCCTTGAGGTTGGGCTTCATGAGAAGAACCATTATTTATGGAATTGGAGCCTTCATTCATTATCGTTGTCAGATTTCAGATAGAATGTTGGAAGTCAATAAATGCATCATTTCTAGAAAGCTAGCTGTGTTAAGCGGTGATTTGTGGATTATTTATTGCCTTAAACAAATTTGATATATGCTGAGGTGGAGGAATTGGATATGGGTGCTTATTTTTCCATGGCTTTGTTTTCACTTTTGATGAGTGGGTTTCCAGGAGGATTTTGCTCTATCTCACAATGCATTTGTCAGGGACGACACCCTGTGATAATCCTATTTGGAAAATGATTTGTTAAATATTAATTACATAAAATATTTAAGTAAATTAAAGTAGAAAGCATTTTCAACAAAGAGAAAAGAATGCATGTCAAATTATTAGAAGACAGAGTCCACTGGTCTTCTGGAGGGATGTTCTGTTGTTTAAGTAAGTTTCTAGGAACAGTTTCATCACATGGAGGATGTGTATCCCATGCTTTCCAACACACTATTCATAAAAAAAATGCTTGCCAACACAAGACTGGCTTCCTAGACATCAAATTTTGCAGCCATCTTCTTATTTTTTCTGTTATCAGTCCAATGAAAGTCTTCGTCATCTCTTGTTTGAATGCAGTTTTTCAACAAGGATTTGGTCAACTTTGGCATCAAAGTGTGGGCAGAACACTAGCTATGGTGAATGTTGGATGGGTGCGGTTGATTAGAAGCAAAGAAATTTAAAGTGCTGCTGTTTATCCTCCTTACTTCCATGTCTAATTTTTTATAGCCCTTTTTATCATATTTGGAAGGAATGAAACAAGTGCTGTTTTGCTCATAAGCACACTTCTGTGGAGAATATTATTACTGAGATTGATTGAGAAATTAAAACTAAAGGACAGTATGATTGAGAAATTAAAACTAAAGGACAGTATTCAGATCTTTCTTGACATGAAAATGGAAGTTGTGCATATGTGAACCTGCATTGGTCGGCTGATTGGTTAAGTTCTTTCCTTGCTATCTGAGTCATAATTGTTGTTTAGATATGGGCTGTAGTCTATGATGTATGAGCAGTATATGCAACTCCTGACTATATTATTTGTTCTATGGTGGGTGGCATAGCCTTTATGGTCTGAGATGTAGTGCCTCAAGTGGAGATCTGTGATTATACTTTCAGGACTGCTAATCTTAGGGTGTGAAGCCTTTACAATACCTCTAAAATGGGATATCTACCCTCTCTTTCCATTGAGGGTGAGTGTCATGTTTAGACTGTGTTGTATAGGATTCTAGCTTCAAATTCCCATGATCTGAGAATAAAATTCCTTTGCTTGGATGTTTCTTCAGGTATGCAAGTATCCTATAAATGGCTTCCTAGTGTTGAACTTGAGAAGCATACATATATTGGCTCACAACACTCATAGCATAGGAAATGTTTGGGTGTGTCTTGCATAGATATAGTAGCCGATCTACCATCCTCTAGTATCTCGCCACATCCTTAACCAACTTACCAGCCAAAGCATTAATCCTGTGGTTTGGATCAATAGGAGTATTAATTGGTTTAACTCCTAAATTCCCAATTTCCTGCAAGTAGGTCCAATACATACTTTCTTTGAGATATGAATATCCCATGCTTGGATCTTGCAACCTCAATTCCCAAAAAATATTTCAGTTCACCTAGATCCTTAGTCTTAAATTCTTGTTGTAGTGACTTCTTGAGTGCATCGGTYTCCCTTTGAATATTTCTTGTAACAACTATCATCCACATATACAATCAGTATTGACACTAGTGATTCTCTCCTCTTTACAAAGAGAGTGTGATATGATCGGGTCTGTGTGTATCCAAAACGGATCAATAGAAGAACTTCTTTTATTACTTGGTTTAAAAGAATATTTACAATGTTTTCCCAGTTGACAACTCTTACACTTAAACTAGATGACTGAATAGACTTCAAACAATTTGGGAAACAAACATCTCAAAGAATTGAAAGAAAGATGACCTAAATGATTATGCTAAAGCATAATCTTTCTCATTGACTCTAACCCACTACCATTGCTGCTAACAAGGTGGCTTGGATGTCTTGGAAGCTCATCTAGAAGATAGACTCCGCTCACCTTACGATTACTCCCAATCGTCCTTTTTGACTCCAGATCCTGCAAAACACAATTATCAGGAAAAGAATGTCACTGAGCAATTCAAATTCTTTGTTAGACTATTCATAGAAAGAAGGTTAGTATTAAGTCTAGGAACATGTAAGACAGAGGACAATTGTGAACCATCTACTGTAGAGACTTTATCTCTACTAGAACACTACTAATAAGAATTGAAAAGGGTAGACATACTAGTCATATGCTCAGATGCTCCTGAGTTTATAATCCAGGAAATCCCTCCTTACTTGTGGTGGACTGGAGGCATAATGTGCAACCACTTGAAGAACTAGAACTAGCCGAATCTTTCTACTCATAAGCTGTCCAAACTTTTCCAATTCAGTTTTGACTGTTGCCATTGCAATGGACTCCAAATCGGCTTGGGCAAGAGGTCCCAGAAAGTCTCCAATAACTACCACATTTGCATTTTCCTTCTTATTCTTGATCCGAGCTGGTATGAGATGTGGATAGAGCTTCCAACAGGTGTCTGTGGTATGCTTAAGCTTCTTGCAGTAGTCGTACACCAAGTCCTTCATATCCTCCCTCTTGATCTCACTACTCTCCCTGTCTCCATTTGGCTTAGGTTTGACTATACTAACCATAGCCAACTGGTCAACTCTAGACTGTTTCAGCATGAAATTCTTCCTACTCTTCTCTCCAGACATAAAAGCATAAGTTTGAGAAAGAGTCACACTCTATCTGGAAAGGATGTGTTGCCTAGCAATATCAAATTCAGGGTTCAGTACTTCAGTCCAGCCAAGAAATCTTTTGATCAGTTACCACATCCTTCGTATTCTCCCAAACCACAGTCTCTAAGTGATCTATTTCCTGCCAAAGTGTTTTCGGCATGGAGAAATACATAGCAAGAGGCCTATCTCCCTGTTTTTGTAATAATCACCTGATTCCTCAACTAATAGGCTCTGGTTACATTCTGCTTTGGGAATAGGTCTCAATCACTCCATCCCAAATCTCCTTTGTTGTATTTACCAAGAAAAAAATTCTTACCAATATGTGGTAACATTGAATTACACAGCCAAGACATTACAATGTAATTCTCTTATACCCACCCGGAGGAATTTGTTTCAGGTTTCTTCTCATCCCTAGTAAGGTACCCCAGTTTCCCACGAGCTCCAATAGCCATCTTGGCTGATTGTTTCCCACTCTAAATAGTTTGTACAATTTAACTTAACTGTGGTAATAATCCCAAGTCCAAAAGATTCTCTGGAGCTTGCTCCACCTAGTCCTCTACCCAGTCCCATGTCACTGGTTGAACTTTGCTTAGTGCTTTAGCCCTCCATAATTCTCAAAATAGATTAGGAAACTAACTATAGGTGAGAAAAATGAATTTATCTCTTTTAGAGGCCTCAACCACCCTTTTGGTACTTAGAAACCTCCTCCCACCAAGATTCCTGTCTCCATGGGAGCTGGTAGAAACAATAGAAAAGGCTTCTGCTCCCTCCAGAGACCTCAGAAATCACTAGAACTTGAACCGCCCCCTTCAGAATTCACCAAGAACTCCAAAAATCTAGAATGCCCCTTCCCAGRTCAAAATTGAAGAGTCCTACTACAATCAGGATTCTTCCCCCTTGTCCAATTCTTCCTGCTGTGGTGATCAACCCTAGATCTGCTACAAGCCTACAAGGGGTTCTAGATCCACCAAAAAATCCAAAAACTGGGCACTTTTGAGTTCTTTGATCAGCCCTCTAACTCATCATGCAGTCAGCTGGTCTATGGCTGCATGATGGGATAACAGAAAAAAGCTCAAATCCTGCTTTGAAATCAAGTAGAAATCTGCAGAAATAAAAATCTATAGAAAAAGATGAAGAAAATAAGAGATTTTGTGAGAAGAGAGAAGAAGAAGAGAAAGAATATAGAAAAGAATGAGAGAGCAATCAGATCTGGCTGTCCCCTCTCATTGTTATTTATACTTACAAGTAAAAAACATGTACAAAGACAAGTATACCCTTATATGGCGGCTGAACACCAAAACTGAATAAAGAACTTAGAAAAGACACTCCAAAACACTCTAAAGGGTCCCAACAAGTGTGCTGTGGTCCCCACTACCTATCAAAACAAATAATGAACAAAATTAACTGATAAATCTACACAAAATCCTCAGTAAAGTTCTTAGTCATGCCTTTTTGATTGGCCAATGTGCCATCCACCTTTCAATCATTGATAATGATATTTTCCGGTTGTGTTTAGACCCTATAGCTATGAGTCTATAGGGCCTGGTTTGCTCACATTTCTCACTCACCAAAGTTCCGAGAACCTCCTATTTTCTAGTGTTGTTCATTCATTCATCCTAATAAAATATTTTCTTAAAAGGCAATTAAAATTATAAAATCACTTCTTTTTTTGTGTAGGGATTTAGAATTTAATATCCTAACATGGACTTGTTTGGGCTTGCCTCAAGGGGGGGATAGGCATAAAGGCGGCTTATAGAATGAGGAATGCAAAATGTTATACATCACATTAACCATTTAAAATGATGCAATTTGAAAAAAAGAGATTGGGTGTCTTACATTGGAATATGTTTGAATATGTTTGAATATGTTTGATTTTATATTTTAATTTTCATTGGAATATGTTTTACATGTTATGTTTATGTATTTTAACTTTAGATAATAGGTTTTTTAAAACATTTATTTTAAATTTAAGTTTATATTTTTAATTAATATTATGTTTAATGTTTTTATTTTTTATTCCTTTTGCACTTTTGCGCCTTGCTTTGAAAAGGTGCCTGCCTTGTCTTGCCCTTGTGCCTTGGGCGCAAATTGCCCCTTGTTCTTTTTTGCACCTTGTGCTTTTAAAACACTGATTATTAGATGGTGACTGATCTCAAATAGGTGCTGCAATAACCATCTTTGTGGTGACATCGACCAATTTGGTTTATGTCAAGTATTGTTTTTCTCATGTATCATCTCCCAATAAATTGAAGGGGTCTAGAAAACAAGACCCAAAAGAGGGAACCACAAGAGAATTTCCAGAAGGCCTCAAAACTCTGTATACACTCATCCATCCTAGAAAAAATGGAAAAAGCATTGCTGATGCAGGGAAGTAATTCAATAATTTCACAACTCTTGTGATATCGGAGGTTGGTACTAAAGTTCAAAATGCCCTTATTCAAAAGCTACTAACTTCGGTATTTTTGTAGCTTCTGTTCTTTGCTTTCTTCTTTTTCTTTGAACTTAATTTCTTGTGTCATAAAACAAAGTAGTTATGTAGGTTATATTACATGAATCAGGTGCCTCTTTGTCTACTTTCTATATATGTTCTTAGTATATTCCTGCTCATTCATTATTAGTTTGCCCTTTTACCATTTCAACAGTAAGTTTTGTTCTTTATTTATCAAATATGGACAAGGTTTTAACTTTGGATATGTTCATGGCAGCTTCATTGTGTCGTTTTCAAACAATGCTCCTGATCCAGAGAAGGATAGTGCTGCTGTGCAGGAGTTCCTTGCCAACATGGAAATGGCTTTTAGGGCTCATTCACTTTGGGCTGGTTGTTCAGAAGAAGAGCTGGAGAGTGCTGGTGAAGTGAGATATTTATCATTGTTTAAATCTTTTGCACATTTTTCTAGGAGAGTAGTATTTATCACAGTCTATGTTGTTAACCACTTGATTTTTAGAGAGTACTAGAAAATACTATTACATTAAAATGTCCATGAAGAAAAAACAAAAACAAAAATAGATAACCTAAAGAATAAGCATCATAACTACATAAAAATTAAAAAAATGCCATATATATATTTGGCACAAAGTGGCTGCTTTCTGACCAGTTTTGTACAAAGCATCAAAGATGGCTAATAAACCCAAAATACCTATACAATTTACTATGTTCTCCCATTTATATGCAACATTATGTTCAAGAGCATTGATCTCTAACTATTATAAGTATTTACTGCAACACTCCTTTATATGCAACATTGTGTTTAAGGGATTGTGTGGACCGAGGATATGAATGAAAAAAGTACAACCCAGAAACTTAGAGAGGGATAGGAAACGCATCATCCCTAGAGAGCAACACTAAATAGAGTCCTAAACCCAAGAACATAAGATGGGACTCTATTAATAAGATAGACTATTGTATGGATAACATCACCCCAGAAATGATTAGGAACATGACTATTAAACATAATTTGTCTAGAAACCTAAAGAATATACCTGTTATGGCACCCTGCCACCTCATTTTGTTATGGAGTGTAGTAGGCATAAGAACTTTGGTGGACAATAGCATACTCCAAGAGATAAGTGGTGGGATTCTTCTCAAAATATTCTCTTGCATTGTCAGAATGGAAGGCTTTAATCTGAACTTCAAAGAGGGACTGTTTTTGGATGGTGCAGGTAGGTTGTTTATTTTCTGTGAATGGTGGGACAAAACAACTTGGTGATCTGAATTTTTTGTTTTTCAATTGATGTGGTGAGGTTGGTTAGCATTTAGGAGTTTCTTGGTGTTTTCCTCTCATTAAAGGTGTTGCGGCTAGGTTGTTGGTATTCCCAGATTAGTAACAGAATCAACTGAGTGCTTTTTTGACCTTGGAAGGTGTTAGCCTTTGGGTGTGAATTGCTGAAATAGCTTATTCATGATCTATGGCACCTTCAGGCAGTGAAACCAAAACAAGTGTGATGGTACAACCAGATTTCATGGCAGTCCATAGCACTTCAGTCAAACTCAATGTTACAGATTATGTACCTTGGGCGAAATCAGTTGAAGTAAATTTGACAGCTAGGGGTAAACTAACATATATTAAAGAAAATAAGCCAGATCCAAGGGCTGTAGGGTATAATGATTGGATGGATACAAGAGAATGCACAAATCATGACATGTCTTTGGAACAGTGTGGAACCTCATATTAGTATGAACTTAATGTTCTTTGACACTGCAAAAGAAATTTGGGAACATGCCAAACAACTGTATTTTGGACAGGATAATGTGACTAGAATTTATCAATTATACTAGAAATATGTTCAACTACAACATGGTGATAGGAGTGTGGAGKAGTATTATGCTAGTTTAAAGAGTTTGTGCAATGAGCTGGATTCATCAATTGATCTCACAGTGCAATAACAACAAATAGATCAGTTGGATGTGGCAAGTTTTCTTTCCAGGTTGAGGTTTGAATTTTGGACAGTATGTGCCTAAATTTTAGGTAGCAGTGATATACCCACATTATCAAAAGTTTTCTTTAGAGTCAGAAGGGTTATTAGCCCACATATAGATAATTCTCTAATGCTAGATGATAGCTATAGATATACAACTCTAGCAAGTGCACYAGTTATCAAGTAGTATAATAATATCGTTCCCATGGGGATTTAACAAAATAAGTATTAGAATCACAGTTTTCCCTAATTATTTGGACAGTCGAAATTTAGATTTGAGGAAACAAGAACTGCTGAAATTAAAGACTGGAACAAAGAAAATAAAAACAAAGATGATCACT
>NW_010729192.1:1647020-1658437 GCF_000365185.1 Nelumbo nucifera
TGACCATCAGCTATGACTAGATACATTCTACCCTACGGACAGAGTGGGACCACAGCTGTGGGGCCCACATCAGTGTTCTCTACACTCCCCCTCAAGTTGGGAGTAAATTTAGACCCAAAAGTTTCATAGATTGTGGTTAATTGCAATGCAAGGGTCAATAGAGTAGACAGTAGGCACGGAAGTGAGAAAAGTCAAGTGACTTCACTGTTAAATCAGGTTTAAGAGGCCGACAAGCAAAGGTAGCTGTAGTTTCCCTGCAAAGATAGTGTGACATCTTAAGGTCCCTTCAAAGGTCACATTCTTGGTATGAACTGAGCCTTAAACGGGTGCATAGAATTGATTTTAAACAAAAGAACTGTACCCTCAAATGTCACATTGGTTTTGCGTTGTTCTTCATTATCCCTTCTCTAAGGACAATACTCTTATAGAATAGGCTTTAATTTTCTGTTCTTCATTACCCATTCTTCAAGGACAATAATTTTATAGAATAGGTTTTAATTTTCTGTTGCAGTTGTTGAAGTTCACTAGGTGAAGCTGTTGATAGGTGAATTCTTATTTCTAGTGATAAGTTAAGTTCCTTGTGCATGATGTGCAATGTTTCCTTTCAATTGCAGGGTCTTGAGAAGTATGTAATGACAAAATTATATACCCGTGTATTTGCCTCACTTCCAGAAGATGTGAAACATGATGAACAACTTTCTGAGAAAATGGCTTTAATACAACAATTTATTCATCCGGAAAATTTGGACATTAAATCAACTTTCCAAAATGAGGCATCATGGCTGGTGAGTTTAAAGATTAACCTATGCTGTTTTTCTCTACTATACAAATGAATTTCTCTTTCACAATGAAATGCCAGTTGAATTTCAGCTGTAGACCTTCCACTAAATACTAGTTATTTCATGGTTATATTTACATGTGGCTATTTAGAACCTCATTCTGGTTCTAAATACCATGTTTCAGCAGCATCTCATAACAACTAGAAAACGAAAATAAATAAGAAAGAAAGGGAAAAGATCAGTGCTCTTTCTGATACTTAGTTGTCAGGAAGGACAATTTGGGTGGCTTGAAGTATGAAAAGATCCCAGACATGCCTGGAAGCATAGCACACTACTAGAGGAGGCAGACCYATATATCATTATCTGTTAACCATGTCAATCATGAAGCAATATTGGGTTTTTTTACAGTAGCTGATCGGTAATTTTGATTTATGGTTTTTCATCACCGTGAACAGACCTAATCTGTTGTTAATTAATGAAGAAATAAAGAAAACCTGGTCTGAAATAAGAAGACAGGAGAGAGTAGAGAAGAAACTAGGGCTGAGATATCCAGAAGAGATCATAAAAGTGATCTCAACTGCCACCCTTTATTTATTATGCTAATAGCCTAATAATAATGATTTAGATTATAAAAATACCCCTGCTTAGATAATAAAAGAACAACTAAACAAAAAATGGCCAACTGTCGACTCTAAAGAACAACAGGAACATAAGCTAACTTCTAACACTTCCCCTCAAGTTGGAGAATATCAGAATATATGTCGTAAAGCTCCAACTTGTCACATATGTGATTCATCCAAGACTGGTTCAAAACCTTGGTAAGTTAGCTGGCTGATTGTCCGACCTTACATAGGGTGTAACTTGAGACCTTTTCCCTGACAAAGGGAGAGTATACCTTTATGCATTTACTTGTTTTCTTTATTATTGCCTGTTAGTGTCGACTATACAGGGGCAGATTAATCTTTTTTTTTTATGTTTAGTATGAGGTGTAATGTTGAGTTTAGTGATGTGTTCCATACTTAAGTAGGGACAAGAGTCAATTTGTGGTTAATATAGAAAACTATAAATATAACCTGGCCAACTAGAGAGGGTGATTTTTCTCTCTAGCTCGAACCAGTCTTTCTTTCTTCTCTCCTCTTCACTCTTCTCCTCTCTTCCTCTCTCTTCTCTCCTCTTTCTATCTTTCTTTTCTCTTGTATTCTGAAACTAACAGATATACAGATCTGAACTTTATCATGGTATCAGTGCCAGGTTAAATCAGTTCAGATCTGTATAGTCTTCTCACACTCTAGTTTAGTATTTTGCATATTTCTCTTAGGTTTCTTGGAGTTTGACAAAAAGTCTGAAAAGGAGTGGTTGTTTTTCCTTCTGGAGGTTTTAATGCCTCTGATTGATTGTGGTGTGGTGGTTTCAAGTGGTTGGTAGGAAACCCTCTAATCGATGAACCGAAGAGGGCTGCTACAGTAGTTTCGTGGTCTATGTTCAAATGTGTGGTTCAGATAGGTGGGTTGAAGTTCTAGTATCAGATGTATGGAGTGTTGGTGTGATGTTTTTGTGTGGTGCCGAAAGTGGAGAACAGTGCTGATTACAATTGCTGAAATCTGTGATAGTGAATGTTTCAGCAATGGTCAGCCATAGGAGTGAAACAGTGGTGATCGTTCAGCTATAGGAGTGCAGTGTGGTGATTGTTGGTAAGGTAGGGTAACATATTAGTGTGAAGAAAAAAAAATTTATGGCAGCTATGGGAGACAGTAGTGAACACAAGTCTGTTATGATTCCCCCTGATTACTTGAATTTGCAAATGACCTCCATCAAACTGAATGGAGAGAATTATCTGCCTTGGGCTAAATCTGTTGAAGTGTTTCTCAGAGCTAAGAAGAAAGTAAAGCATGTGAGAGAAGACAAACCCCTAGTTGACTCATAGGAGTACAATGATTGGGAACAAGAAGATGCACAGATTATGACTTGGTTATGGAACAGAATGGAACTTAAGATTAGTGTGAACTTCATTTTCTTAGACACAGCCAAGGAGATTTGGGATCATGCAAAGAAGCTTTACTCAGGGCAGGACAATACCACTAGAGTATACCAGCTCTATCAAGAGTATTTTAATTTGCAATAGGGTAATCATAGTCTTGAGGAGTACTATGTTAGTTTGAGGAATCTAAGGAATGAGTTGAATGTGTATCACCCTCAGTGTTTTAAAAACGAAAGGCGCACAAAAAGCGACAGGTTCCAAATGTGCCTGAGGCGCAAGGCGAGGCGCGCGCCTTATTAAAAAAGGCGCAAAAATTAAAAAAAAATTAAAAAAATAGAAAAAAATAACATGTAAAAATTCTAAGAAATCAGGAAAATATCAAAAAACAAAGTTAATTACTTAATTATTAGCTCAATTGGTTAGAATTAGATACTTAGATTATTAGACATTACTTATTAGAGGTAATGTAATCAGCTTATCAGAAATCTGAAGTTAATGAATCAGGAAATGATCAATCTTGAATCTACAGAAATAAAAATCAGAGATAAACTCATAAATTGATAAAGTATGAAATCAGCAATGGTTCAATATAAAAATTAAGAAATTAGCATGATTAAATTTAAAAGAATTATAGGATATGCAAAATGCGATCAGCATTAAATATAAAAGAATTAAAGAAAATGCATCAGCAATGTTTCAATTGGTTAATCACGAAAATATGCAAAGTAGTTAATTACAGAATTAAGAAATCAGCATTAATGAAGTTAACACTCAATTAAAGAATATGAGTATATGACAATATGAGCACAACCTATGGTCCTATTATCCTATACAACATTAGATAATCAGCATTAATGAAGTTAACACTTAAAAGACACTTACCTCTTGGTATCATTATCCTCTCCATGGCTCACACTGTTACACTCACACGTAACAAAATCAATATAAAAATTAATCATTTATTGCAATAAGCAAGTAAGGAATCAGATTTGAAAAATATTTCAAAAAACAAGCTATATATTAAGTATTTAAATATGCAATATCAATTTTCTAATATAAAAAAAGGTTCTTTCATCAATCATCATTCCAGCATTGCATAACCTATACAAAAAGCAACTTTACTGCCTATACAAAATCTCAATATCATATATTCTCATATGTCCATTGACTCCATTGATCCATTGATCCATTGATCCATTCTTGATTTTTTTTTTCCTCAAGATTCCAGCATTCATTCTTCCTGGTCATTTCTCTCTTCTTCATTTGGAAATTCCATATCATCTTCATACTCATCAGATTTGTAATCATTGATATTCTCTTCTTCTGTTTCTTCTTCTATGTCAAATTCATCTTCATCTTCCAAATGAAATTGGGAATTTGATGTGCTAGGTCTTCTGGAATTGGTTGCCTCGGGCCACTTGGCTCGTAACTGTGAAGTTGAGCTTGAGCCTCTAGATCTTGTATATCTTAGTGGCTCTTCAACTCCAGAAGCACAAGCAACATCTCCTCATGTCAATGAATCACCATCATCAAATACCAAATCATCTTCAGCCCCATCCATCTCTCCCAATAACCACTCATTACTTTCATCAATATCTTTTAGAGAGATGGGATCGGTGTAATTGCGGGAATCAAAACTCTCTTTCAGCATCTGATTGAACTTAATAAACACCAAATCATTTAATCGCTTTTGATCCAAGCGATTCCTCTTTTTGGTATGAATCTGTGAATTCATAAAATAGCATTGAATTACTAAAAATTTGAAATTTAAATGTAAAATATAAATATAAGATAAATTACACAAGTAAATTTATTAAAGACATACATGCTCAAACACACTCCAGTTCCGCTTGCAACTAGATGCACTGCATGTTAAACTAAGAATTCTGATAGCAGTTTTTTGTAGATTTGGAGCTGAAGCACCAAATGCTGTCCACCAATTAGCTGAAAAATATAAAGATTAACTAAATGAGCAAATTTACTAAATAAAAATAGCAATTATTAAAATAACTAAACACAAATATTAATTGACTATATATGAAATTATGAATATTTACCCAGTGCTTTTATCTTTCTCTGCCAAATAGCCATGTTATTACCAAAAATCCCTTCTGCATTCTTATACCTTGATAATTCATCAATGATTGTATTCAACTTGTTCTTGTCACTTTCAAACATCTGGATTACTTTATAAAGGCCATTTATAATTTATTCATGTGAATCAATTCTTTCCACATCATCATAATAAAATTGAGGGTTTAAATAGAAACCAGCCGCATGCAATGGTTGGTGGAGCTGACATTCCCATCTCCTATCAATAATCTCAAAAATCTCTGATATCTTTTCCCTTTTACCATCAAATGCCTTCAGAATTGCTTCCTTTGCTCTATCAACAGCCTCATAGATGTAACCATAGCCGCTTGTTTTCATGATCTACCAAGCGTAAGACATGAACAAGAGGGCTGCATACCTTAAGAATATATACAATGTTATTCCAAAATGAAGGCATCATTGATGTCTCTGAAACCCTTCTACCCTTGGCTTCCTTTGCCCACTTGCTATCACTCCACTCAATAGAATTGAACATCTCCCTCAAGTTCCTCTTTTGCTTAAAAATTCTTTGTAATGTAAGATAGGAAGTAGCAAAGTGGGTTTTGGCCGGCCTAATCAATTCCCTTTGACTTGTAAACTTTCTCATCAAGTTTAATAGGCCCGGATGGTTGTATATGTATTCCGTTAGTGCTATAGCCCTCTCAATAGTCCTCTTGACAATAGGTAACTTGCTAATGTCTTCCAGAGTGAGATCCATACAATGGGCAGCACACGGTGTCCAAGTCAAATGAGGATACTTAGCCATCAAATATTTTGCTAATAACACAAAAATAATAATTTTAGAAACAAGACAATAAAAACTAAGTACAATTTATAATTTGTAAAGAAAAAAAAACAAGTTAGAAAATTTACCTGCCAAAACATAGTTTGAAGCATTATCAGTAATCACTTGAATGACATTCTTTTCACCAATCCTCTCAACCATCACTTGAATGACATTCTTTTCATCAATCCTCTCAACCATCTTCTCAAGTAAATTAAACAACTTCTCAGCTGTTTTTGTATCACCCGATGCATCGATGCTTTCTATGAACATCATCCCAGCACGACTATGGACCAAAAAATTGATTAGGGTTCTATCCTTTCTGTCGATCCATCCATCAAATAATAGAGAACACCCCCACTTTTCCCATGCCTCCTTATGATGCTGTAATAATGTCTTTGTGTATTCAACCTCCTTTTTCAAGAAAGGAACCCTTGCTTCATAATACCTTGGGATCTTTAATCCAGGCCCAAATTGCCCAATTGCTTCCACCATAGCTTCAAAGCTTTTCAAGCGAATGGTATTTAAGGGAATACCCACTTGATATAACCACCTAACAATACGTATGCAAACTTGTTCCCTTCCTTCTTTGTTATATGTTTCAGTGATGGTGGTTTGTTTCATTCTTTTTTGTTCCCTTCTCATCTCTACAACTTGCTCTGGACTAGGTGTTGTCAAAAACTTATCCATAGGCCCTTTTTGGCTTTTAATGGGTGGCTTGGAACTTGATCCAGTAGATGTAAAAGGCCTAGGACATGATTTAGAACTACCACGAACCTGTACATCATCATCATCTTCAATTTCAATCATATTCTCATGATCATCAAAATCAGGGATCCTATCCCTTTCTTCCATCATCATGTTCTCTTTCATCGTTATTTTTTTTTGCATATATCCCAAAATTTCTTCCCTAACTTCTTTAGGGCACTTGATACATCCTATAACATTCCTCCTAACACCAACAATGTGCTCTTTTGCCCTAAAAATTCCTACATTAGTCACTTTTCCACAGAATTTGAAAGTGACTGAATTTGTATTATTAGGGTCTTGTAAAGAGCAATACTTCCATGCTGGATCTCTCCTACCACTACTAGTTTCATGAGAAGTATTGCCTTCATCCATATCTAGTTGTACGAAAAAAAAGAGGAAACTAAATTAATATTTAATAATCAATCAAAACAAAAATATATAATAAAACAAAAACAAATCAACTAAAATAGCTAACCAAGGAAATACCGAAATAGAAATCAGTAATGCTAATGCATAATGCTTAATTTCTTTCTTTTATTTTTATTGAAAGTTTATTCAATACTTCAATCTGTATTCTGTATTTCTGTAACCAGAAGTTCAGAAAATAATGCAACAAAAATAGAAAACTGAAGTACTGAACTGAACTGAACTGAAAGTCTGAAACAGAAGTTCAGACAGAGCCGGGGCTGGGAGCCCTGTTTTCGTGTAAAAAAAGAATGGAAAAAAAGAGAAGAAGAAGAAGAAGAAGAAGAAGAAGAAGAAGAAGAAGAAGAAAGGGGTCGAGCCCTGTTTTACTGTTTTCAAATTCAAACTAATATTTGCTGTTGATAAAAAATATTGTGTAACAGTGGGGTGGAGCCCCTGTTTTAGTGTGAAACAGACAAGGAAAGAAGAAGAAGAAGAAGGGGGCGGAGCCCCTGTTTTACTGTAAAAATATTTCAGAAGAAGAAAGACAATGAAAAAAAACAAGAGTGGGCGGAGCCCCTGTTTTTCTGTGAACAAGAAGAAGAACTGAAGAAGGAGGAGAAGAAGGAGAAGGAGAAGAAGAAGAAAAGAAGAAGGGGGCGGGCGGAACCCCTGTTTTCAGTGTAAAAAGAGAAGAAGAAGAAGAAGAAGAAGAAGGAGGGGGCGGAGCCCCTGTTTTACTGTAAAAATATTTCAGAAGAAAGACAATGAAAAAAAACAAGAGTTGGCGGAGCCCCTGTTTTTCTGTGAACAAGAAGAACTGAAGAAGGAGAAGAAGAAGGAGAAGGAGAAGAAGAAGAAGAAGAAGGGGGCAGGCGGAACCCCTATTTTCAGTGTAAAAATAGAAGAAACAAATATCTGATGCTGATTGCTGAAAGCCTGAATGTTGCAGTTGGTCATTTGACTGAGAGATGGCCTCTGATAGAACTTCAAAGGTGGCTGTTTGATTGAGAGATGGCCTGAACTTGTTGATCCAAGAAGAATGTGGGGGCTGAGGGCTCGAGACTTCAACTGATACTGGGAGTCTGATAAGCCTTGCATGGCAAGTTTTTATCTCTTGAGAGGGTCGTGACTTTCTTTCGTATTTGCTATACCATATCCCAACCATTTTGGCACATAAAAGGAAATAATCTATACATGTACGATTATAATCTATCTATAAAAGCCAATTTAAAAACAAAGGGCAACCAAACATAGGCATGTGCCTAGACCGCCTGGCGCCTGGTYTGAGGCGCAGAGGCGAGCGCCTTGACCCATGCGAGGCGCCAACTCTCGAAAACACCTCGCCTTGCGCCTCAGGTGCGCCTTTTAAAACACTGATCACCCTTATATCTGATGTCAAAATTCAGCAACAACAGATAGAGCAACTTGATGTAACTAGATTTTTAGTGGGATTGAAGTCCGAATATGAACCGGTGAGAGCACAGTTATTAGGTGGGGCTTCCCTCCCTTCCCTTGAAGAGGTGTTTGCCCGTCTCCGGAGGATTTCCGTTGGACCTCCGGAGAACCCCACCATATCAGATAGGTTTACGTTTGCAGTGACAAGAGGGGGAGGTCGTGGTGGTAGACGAGTAACCAATTAGGTTCTGCCAAGTTGTGGTGGTAGTGGTGGACACATATACAGTCATGGTGGAGGTGGACACATGTACAATCATGGTGGTAGGTGTGTTGGAGGTTGAGATTTAGGGGGAGCTTGTGGTAGAGGACGTAGTAATGGTCCGAGAAGGTGTAACACATTGTGGTATGGATGGACATGCTGTTAATTTTTGCTATGATCTACATGGCCCACCTTCAACCTAGTGGTGGTATGGGACAAGAGAATCAAYAGGCCAATCAGACACCTCCATCTACAGATGCCTCCAGGCAAGAGATGATGAGTATTTCATGTAATGAATATGAGTGGTTGATCCAGGCTACTTCTCAGCCGAGTACAACTATGCTTGCCCACTCAGGTATGGCTTGTCTGGCATCCAAACCCTCCCATTGGATCATTGATTTTGGAGCTTCCGATCATATGACTGGGACTCCAGGTGTGTTCTCTTCTCTTTCTTCATCCTCTACAACCCACACTGTTACCCTTGCTAATGGTTCCACTTCTTCCATATGTGGTATCGGTAATGTTAACATTGGTTCATTCTCTTTGTCTTCAGTTTTGTATGTTCCCAAGTTCCCTTTTATCTTGTGTCTGTTAGTAAATTGACCAAGTCTCTTAATTGCTCTATCACCTTTTACCCCTCATCTTGGACTGTATTATCTTGATGGTGGTGGTGGTTCGTCAACAACTCTTCAGTCGTCTCTTTCTCCTCTCTAGTGGCACTGTAGACTTGGTCATTCATCTCTTAAAGCTCTTAAGCAACTTGTTCCAGCATTGAGTCGTCTTTCTACTTTGGATTGTGAGTTGTGTCAGTATGGGAAACATCATCGGGTTCCCTTTAGTCTTAGAGTCGATAGTCGTATGTCAAGTCCTTTTTCTTTGGTCCATTTAGACATTTGGGGTCCAAATAAAATTGTGTCACACAATGGTTACAAGTTTAGAACAACATGGTATTGTTTTCTATCTTCTAAAAGTTTCATGCTGAAATTCGCACTCAATTTGGTGTCCATATTATGATCCTACGTTCCGATAATGGTCGAGAATATTTTTATATGCCTTTTCAGCAATATTTAGAACAACATGGTATTATTCATCAAACATCTTGCTCTTACACCCCTCAACAAAATGGAGTAGATGAACGGAAGAACTGCCACCTCTTGGAAACTGTTTGGTCCTTGTTGCACCATATGAATGTACCCAAACGTTTTTGGAGTGGTGCTGTGCTTACATCTTGCTTTCTTTTTAATCGGATGCCTATGTCCATCCTTGATGGTCAGTCTCCCTTCTCTGTTTTGTTTCCTACAATGTCCCCCTTTCCTCTCACTCGTAGGGTTTTTGGGTGTGTGTTTTGTTCATAATCTTGGACCTGGATTGGACAAATTAGATGCACGATCTACTAAGTGTCTTCCTTGGCTATTCTAGGACCCAGAAAGGGTACATGTGTTATAATCCCAGTTCTTGACGTTGCTTTGTGTGTCTCGATGTTACTTTCTTTGAGTTGGTTCTGTTCTTTTTTGGGTCGGATGTCTCTTCTTCTTCTTCGCTTCTAGTTCCTGTTGCATACCTCATTCCACTTGTTCCAGTTACGACTAAGCCTTTGCCTCCAATGCCACTTCCTGCTGAATGGCCACCTATCCAACAAGTGTATACGCGTCAACATGCACTGGCTCCTCTACCTTCTTCACTGTCGACGGATTTGACAGTGGTTTCCGCAACACCATCACACCCTGTTTCTGACCTTGACCTTTCCATTGCCCTGCGGAAAGGTAAACATAGTTGTACCCTTCATCCTATCTCTAATTATGTTTCTGTATCTCACCTTTCTCCTTCCCATCGACTATTTGTTTCGTTGTTATCTTCTGTTTCTATTCCTAAGGATGTCTAGGAAGCCCTTATCTCTCCAGGGTGGCGTCAAGCGAGAGAAGAATTCTCTGCTCTAGCTCATACTCATACGTGGGATCTCACCACTCTTCCCCCTAGTAAGCATGCTGTCGGATGTAAGTGGGTATACACTGTCAAGTATTTACTTGATGGTAGTGTTGAGCGGTTGAAAGTTCGGTTGGTTGCCAAGGGTTATTCATAGTCATATGGCATTGACTACATTGAGACTTTCTCCCCTGTTGCCAAGATTGGTTCAGTTCGTGTTTTGATCTCTCTAGCTACTATGTATGATTGGCCTTTGTTTCAACTTGATTTTAAGAATTCTTTTTTGCATGGTGATCTTCTTGAGGAGGTGTATATGGAACAACCACCCGGGTTTGTTGCTTAGGGGGAGGATGATAAAGTGTGTAGGCTCAAGAAAGCTATTTATGGACTTAAATAGTCTCCTCGTGCATGGTTTGGTAGATTCAGTGATGTAGTGAAGAAATTTGGCATGAAATAGTGTCAAGTCGAGCATTCAGTATTCAACTATGATTCTAGTGCTAGGAAGATTTTGTTGGTGGTACATGTAGATGATATTGTTATTACTGGCAGTGACAGGTTCGGGATTGATAGGTTGAAGACCTTTTTGCATGATCAATTCCAGACAAAGTACCTTGGTAAACTAAGATATTTCTTACGGATAGAGTTAGCGAGGTCCAAGTATGGTATTAACTTGTGCTAGAGGAAATATGTCCTTGACCTACTGGAGGAGATAGGGTTATTGGGTGCCAAACTAGCTAAAACTCCCATGGAATTGATTGTCAAGTTGAGTAGTGATACAGGCGGGTAAGCTAAACTACCTGTTTCGAATGCTGCTATAGTAACTCGAACCAGGAAGAGAAGGAAGAAGAAGAGAAGAAGAAGAAAGAAAATAAGGRTCTGTCAAAATCTGATGGACTTCCCATACAGTCGACCCCCTTAATCTTAATTAGATTCTAATAACCTTTACAAAGACTAAATTGCCCATACTTAAGTGTGGGGCAAAGTACTCTAATAAAACTGCCACATAAGCAAACTACTTAACACACATAAGATGACTAAACTACCCCTATT
>NW_010729192.1:1666097-1689694 GCF_000365185.1 Nelumbo nucifera
GTTTGTGATGTGGAGGTTTCAGAAAGAGAAGAGAACACACCTGGAGTCCCGGTCATATGATCTGATGCTCCAAAGTCTATAATCCAGGGAGAGGTTTTAGATGACATGCAACAATACCTGAGTGGGCAAGTTTGGCAGTGGTATGCTGTGAAGTAGTTTGAAGGAATCGTTCATACTCATCACGCGGTACACTCACCTTCTCCCTCCCATAAGTGGATGTAGATGGGAGAGGAGTACGGTCTGCCTGTTTACCATCCCTGATGTCAACCTCACCTGCTACAGCATGATTAGCCCATTTGGAGGGAGGGCCATGTAGGTCATAACAGAAATTCACTGTGTGTCCTTCCCTACCACAATGASTACACTTCCTTGCAGAGTTATTCTTCCCTCTGCCACGGCCTCCCCCTGAGTCACGACCACCCCGACCAATTATGGAACTGCCATGGCCACCTCGGGAGGTATGTCCTCCCCCTCTTGTACTGTGTCCACCTCCTCTAGCTGTCACAAGTGCTGATCTATCAGGTTGTGTGGGATTCTCTATCTGTCCCAAAGAAATTCTGCGAAGCCGTGAGAATACTTCCTCAAGTGTAGGAAGGGTGGAGCTCCCTAATATTTGCACTCTAACTGGTTCATACTCCGATTTCAGCCCCACCAAGAATCTTGTAACATCTAGTTGTTCCCTTTGCTGTTGCTAAACTTTAATATCTGGAGTGAGGGGATGATAGACATTGAGTTCATTCCTTATATTCTTCATGCTGTCATACTACTCTTCTAGTGTTTTGTTTCCTTGTTGCAAATCAAAGTACTCCTGATAAAGTTGATATACTCTTGTTGTATTATCTTGTCTAGAATACAACTTCTTAGYRTGTTCCCATATATCCTTAGCCGTATCAAGAAACATGAAGTTGGCACTAATTTTTGGTTCCATACTGTTCCATAGCCAAGTCATGATTTGATCATCTTCTTATTTCCAATCACCAAACCCTGGGGAGTCAGCCGATGGTTTCTCATCTTTTATGTGCTTCACTTTCCTCTTTGCCTTGAGGAAAACTTCCACAGATTTAGCCCATCGAATATAGTTTTCCCCATTCAGTTTAATTGAGGTCATCTGTAAACCTAGGTAGTCAGGGGAAACCACCACACTAGGTTTCTGATCATTACACCCATCTCCTATTGCTGCCATGGTACCTTTCACAGTTGCCTCTAACCTGAATTTTTAGCAACAAGCTGACTGCTGTTATCCAAAAAATTGATGTTCCAGCACTTATAGCAACCCCTAAACACAACAGTGGATACACACGCCTTGTTCTTATTCACACTACTGCTGATTTCACAACACCACGAACCACATAAGAATCAATTTAACACTCACTAATCACATGTAAGCCCTCTTACAACCACTCAACAAGGATTGTGCAACACAAGCACAACAACCTAGTCAAACATGTTACACCCAGTTCAGACTAGTTTAACACTTTTAAGAGGGCACTACACAACCACAAAAGTTCGGCTTGGTCACAGCATTACACATTACAGCACTCGGCCACTTACAGCATCCCTAACACCATTCAACAACTTACAGCAGCCCCTACACCCTTCGGCTACTGTACACACAGCCCGTTCTAGGGTAACTATGAACCTAGTTCTCTAGGTTCTGATCAGTACTAACAGCCTCTTGAAGGGTTTCTACCCAGAAATACCAGCAATATAAGAAGAAGAGATAACCGACCTTCGTTTGAGAGTCTCAACCAACCATTCACTGCTGAAGTTCACTTTTCTTGATGAAGAAGAATATGCGCAGCAGAGAGAGACAAGCTGTGAGGTTTCAGACCTAGGGTGAACCAGTTCTCTCCATTGAATGACATGAAACGCAGGAAGAAGAGTCACGAACACTGCTGAGGTGCTTTACCAACTGAAGTAGGTCAGGAACATGGCTCTGATACCATGTTTTGAATGCTGCTACAGTAACTCGAACCAGGAAGAGAAGGAAGAAGAAGAGGAAGAAGAAGRGAAGAAGAAGAAAGAAAATAAGGGTCAGTCGAAATCTGATGGACTTCCCATACAGTCGACCCCCTTAATCTTAATTAGATTCTAATAACCTTTACAAAGACTAAATTGCCCATACTTAAGTGTGGGGCAGAGTABTCTAATAAAACTDCCACATAAGCAAACTACTTAACACACATAAGATGACTAAACTACCCCTATTCGGCTCACTTTAACACTACCTAACCATTACTAGGCTAGATATTTCATTTGCAGTTAGTGTGGTGAGTCAGTTTATGCAGAATCCTCGGGTTCCACATTGGGATGCAGTTGTAAGGATTGTAAGGTATTTGAAGGGAGCTCTTGGTTGTGGCTTGCTATACAAGAGTGGAGGAAATCTTGAAACTAAGGGATACACCGATGTTGATTGGGCTGGTTCTATATCTGACAGAAGGTCTACTACAGGTTATTGTACCTTTCTTGGGGGTAACTTGGTGACATGGAAGAGTAAGAAACAGACAGTGGTGGCAAGAAGTAGTGCAAAAGCTGAATACAGAGCCATGGCACATACAACTTGTGAATTAGTGTGGTTGAGAAATCTTCTATAGGAGATGGTGTACTCGATTAACACTCCGATGAAGCTTTATTGTGACAACCAAGTTGTAGTCCACATCTCCTTTAATCCAGTTTTTCATGAGAGAACAAAACACATAGAAGTTGATTGTCACTTTGTGAGAGAAAAGGTTCTTAGTGGAGTGATAAGTACAACATATGTTAACACAGGAAGCCAATGGGCAGATTTGTTCACCAATGGGTTGAGTCAAGCAAGAGTGGACTACATATATAACAAGTTAGGATTATATGATATATACTCACCAACTTGAGGGGGAGTGTTAGTGTCGACTATACATGGGCAGATTAGTCTTTTTGTTTATGTTTAGTATGAGGTATAATGTTGAGTTAAGTGATGTGTCCCATACTTAAGTAGGGGCACAAGAATCCATTTGTGTTTAATGTAGAAAACTATAAATATAACCTGGCCGACTAGAGAGGGGTGATTTTTCTCTCTAGTTCGAACTAGTCTTTATTTCTTCTCTCCTCTTCACTCTTCTCCTCTCTTCATCTCTCTTCTCTCCTCTTTCTATCTTTCTTTTCTCTTGTATTCTGAAACTAATGGATATACAGATCTGAACTTATATATAAGTCAACTAGTGGTGCCAGTTCTAATTGTTATGTATAGGTCAACTTATAAAATAAGATAAATGACCGTTGTGCCCCTATGACACTACATATACAAGAAAACTAAATATTAACAGTTCTAACACTCCCCCTCAAGGTGGGACATAGATGTGAACCATTTCCGACTTGTCACACTAAGTCATTGTGTTGCAAGTGATGAAGGCCCTTAGTAAAGATATCTGCTAGTTGATCTTTTGAGCTAACACAGGGAGTGCATACTTCTCCACTTACAAGTTTCTCCCTGATAAAGTGCTTGTCCACTTCAATATGTTTTGTCCTATCGCAGAGGGCTAGGCTCGCTGTAAATATTGATGGAAACGATTTTGTCACAATAAAGTGACATGGGATTGTTAACTATAAAACCTACTTCACTTGGTAGGTTCTTTATCCACATGATTCCTCCCACAAAAGTGCAATATCTGTTGGTAGATTTTTTGTCATCAACTACTCTTGCCCAGTCAAAATTTGTGTACTCTTCAACTTTCAAATGCCCATGCTTCTGGAATAACAAACCAACCCTGGGAAACTTCTTGAGGTATCTCAAAATCCTCTTAGCAGCCTCAAAATGTTTAGTCTTGGGATTCTGCATAAACTGACTGAGGACACCCACAACAAAGCAATATTAGGTCTGGTCATGGACATATATAAAAGTCTTCCTATGAGTCTCTAGTACTACTTTACATTCTTTATAGCCTTCTCTTGACTATCCCCCAACTGATGATTAGGGTCAATGGGTGAACCAGTAGGCTTCACCACTAGCTTTTCCGTATCTTCTAATAGGTCTAGGACATATTTCCTTTGAGAAATAAAGATTCCTTATTGTGAGCGGACAACTTTGACCCTGAGGAAATAGTGTAAGGGACCTAGATCTTTCACTTCGAATTGAGTGGCTAAGAATTCCTTCAATTTCTGTATTTCAGTCTTCCAATCACTTGTGGCCACTATGTCATCCACATACACTATCAGGGCTGCAATTTTTCTGTCACATTTCTTTACAAACAACATAAGATTTGACTGACATTGTTTACAGAACCAGTCCTGGGTGACTGCTTCAACCCATATAAGGACTTCTTCAACTTGCATGCCTGCTCACTACCTTTGGCACAAAATCTAGGGGGATGAGCCATGTACATTTCCTCTTCTAAATCACCATTCGAGAAAGCATTTTTGATATTTAGTTGGTGAAGCTCCTAGTCAAAATTAGCTGCCAGTGAAATGAGGACTCTAATAGAGTTCATCTTGGTTACAGGGGCAAAAGTTTCTGCATAGTCCACTCCATACACTTATGTGAAACCTTTTGCCACCAATCTAGCCTTGTATCTTTTTTTTAGGAAAAGGTAATGCAATATTTATTAAAAACACAAACTTCACATACAAACTGAGATCAGACCCATAAAGGCTGTCTGATCTACTCTACTCAGCAGCTATAAACTCCACCAACCACTAGAATAAAAAGTTACAAGCAAATTACAATTTCTGAACTCTTCTGAGGCTGACATCCAAGAGAGAAGCTTGCCCACGGCCTTCTGAATGAGATCATCTGGACTTAAAGCCTTATTACAGAAAAGCCTACCATTCCTCTCTGACCAGATGGACCATAAAACAGCACTAGGAATAGTCTTCCACATTAACTTCCTTTTCTTGTCAAGCCCATTGACATTCCAGCAACACATAAGCTCCTTGACCGATCTTGGCATGACACAACTTAAATGAATGCACAGCTGAGAGGAGTATGGACAATGAATGCACAAATGATCAGAAGATTCAGAAATACTCCCACTCAGACTGCACACAGTGTCTGGAAGCTGAACTCCCCTACTCACCAGATTAGCTTTAGTAAGACATTTGTCCAGCACCATAGTCCAAACCAGAAAATTGGACTTAGATGGACTAATAGGATTCCAAACCTGAGAGCAAGGAAAGTTTGAAACACCTGATCTGCAAATTTTGGAGACTAAAGACTTGACAGAGAAAACACCATCTGGGCTCCACTTCCAGGACCATTTATCCTCGGAACAGAAATCCACTTCTTGACTCTGAATAGCAGCCAGCAAGTTCAACATCTCTTCCACTTCCCAGTTAAAAAGATTCTTTCTAAAAGTAGGGGTCCAAACTGCTGAATTTCCAGACAAGCTGCAACACTTAGCCACAGATGCCTCTTGATTGGAAGCACACTGAAAGAGGAGAGGAAATCCTTCAGCAAGGGGACCATCCAAACACCAAGGATCCTTCCAAAATTTAGTTCTGTTACCTTTTCCAACCTTAACTGAAATCCCTTCAACAAAGACAAAGAAATTCTTCATTATTCCTTTCCAAAGTGAATTTCCCCAACTAGGGGGAGGGTCCCTAGTTCTCCAGTTACCCCACTCAACACCATATTTACCGTCAATGAGAGATCTCCACCAAGCATCCTATTCAGCCACAAATCTCCAAATCCACTTACAGAGAAGAACAGAGTTAAAGTTTTTCAACTTTCTTAAACCTAAACCACCTTCATCCTTTGGGAGGCAAACTTGATGCCAACTAACTAGATGGATTTTTCTCTCCTCTTCCCAACCCCTCCAAAGAAAATTCCTTTGAAGATTTTCAAGTTTTTAACAATTTTACTTGGGATAGGAAGAGAGAGAGAGAAAATAGGTAGGTAAATTAGATAAAGTGCTCTTAATCAAAGTCACCCTCCCACCAGTAGGCAGATATTTTGCCTTCCAAGATGCAATCTTTCTTTCCATTCTTTCAACTACCGGATCCCAAATTGAGGACTGTCCACTATTTGCACCCAGAAGAAGACCCAAATATTTGACTGGAAGAGAACTAGTCTGACAAGCCAAGCTCTCCGCACAATCAACTAAGTTTTGAGCCTGCCCCACTGGAATGACTTGACTTATGTTCCAATTGACCTTTAGGCCAGAAACCACCTCAAACCAAGATAAAATCCCCAGAACTAATTCCACCTGAGAGGGGGGGAATCATACAGAAAACACAAAGTATCATCTGCAAATTGGAGAATATTAATCCTTTCCCCCCCGGAGCCATCTCAAAACCTTCCCACTCCCCAGATTCAGCAGTCTTTTTACAAAATAATGTGAGAATCTCCATTACACATATGAAGAGTAAAGGAGATAAAGGATCACCCTGTCTAAGACTCCTAGAGCTCTCAAAAAAACCAGTTGTCTAACCGTTGACCAAAACAGAAAATTTGGTGGAGGTGATACACACTTTGATCCAGTTCCTCCATTTCTGCCCAAAGTTCATCTGCTTCAACACAAGATCAACACAACGCCAATTGACGTTATCATATGCCTTTTCAATGTCAAGCTTGCAAATCAGACCTGGAGATCACACTCTTATTCTCGAGTGAATCAGTTCATTAGCAATAAGCACTGAATCAAGCATTTGTCTTCCCGGAACAAAAGCACTTTGAATATTTGAAATAACACTCCCTAAAACCCCTTTCATTCTCTTAGCAAGTACTTTGGCTAAGATCTTGTAGAAACTGTGCAGAAGACTAATCGTCCTGAAGTCTCTTATGTTCACTGCACCTTCAATCTTTGGGATGAGGGTGATAAAAGTAGTATTCAGACTCCTTTGTAATGAACCTCTTTCAAAGAAATCATGGAAGACATTCAAGGTATATTGTCTCACAAAATCCTAGCATTTGATATAGAACAGGTTTGTAAGCCCATTTGGCCCCGGGGATTTATCATCTGCCAACATCTTAATTCCTGCCTTAATTTCCTCCTCTGTAAAAGGTCTCTCAATAGATGAAGACTGAACATCACTTAGCTGCTTAAATTGAAGAGCCCTAGGAAAAGGTCTGAAAACCCAATCTTCCTTATAGAGCTTTTTGTAGAAACTGGATGCCACTCTCTTCATATCTGCCTCCGTTTCCCTCACCCTACCCTCCCCTTCTAATCTAGAGATAACAGAAGCTCTAGCTCTTGCATTAGCCATTTTATGAAAAAAAATGTGTGTTTCTGTCCCCCTCCTTTAACCAACACACTTTAGCTCTCTGTCTCCACTTAATCTCCTCAGTCACGGCCAACTTATCACAATTCACCTTAGCCTGAGATCTCTTCCTTCTGCATTCCCCTGATATCGGGCCCAGTTCTTCTGCTGAATCAATTTTCTTAATAATGCTCAGAAGAGCCTTCATTTCCGTTTCTAGGTTCATGTTAATCTCTAACTTCTAGATTTTTAATCTTGCTTTAATGGCCCCTAGTTTTTTTGCCAAAATGAAGGAGTTGGGTACCCGTAACCTATAGTTCATCCCACACAATTCAGCAAAGAAAACAATTAGCTTCTTCAAACTAGGCATTTTCCATTTTGAAAGGAGTTCTAACTGAGTTTCTGATACCACAAACTAGCTGAATTGGAATGTGATATGAAACTGGTCTAGGAAGGGCAATCTGCTTAAAGTTCGGGAAAATTTCATCCCAATTTGAAGAAACCAAGAACCTGTCTAGCCTCACAAGAGTGGGAACCTCTTGATTATTAGTCCACGTAAATCGATTCCCTTGGAGAGGTAAATCCAACAGGTCAAACCTGTCGATTCCCTTGGAGAGGTAACTTGGCCAGACACAATTTTATCAGAGATTTAATCTCATCCACCCGCAAAATCGGCCCACTTGTCCCAATTTTCCTAATTGTCCCAATTTTTGAATTTTGAAAATCTCTCCCTCCCAAATCTTCAGTCGCCCCATCTGGACCCTYCGTCCTATTAAGAATCGGGCAACTCGGATTAGAACGGAGCCTGTTATCATCTTCTCTTCCAGCGACCGCCGGAGACTTCAATCTAGCACAAAACTCCTAGTTTATCTCGGACGACCTCAGTTGGGTATTATCATTAATACCTTCCAGCACCAAGGTATTCGAGAAATCCGAGCATGCTTTCTCCACATTCCCGGACCTCCCAAGTCCCCCTTCACCCCCTCTCCATCTACTAACAGAAGGTAAGATTTCCGGCCAGATTTGGACGGAAAACAAAATGTCATTTTCAATAACTTCAACTTTGTTCGGAATGACCTCCATCCTTCGGACCCTCATTTTTACCCATTCACAGGTAGCGATCTCTGGAGGAGAGTCATCCGTCTCAATTAAACTGCCACAGACGTTACCAATAGCTTTTATTACATCAGGACACCAGAGAAGAAGGGGAAGACCGAACACTCTGATCCAGATCGAGTCCATGTCCATCCCTTTGGCAAAAGGGTCTGGGTAAAAACATCCTGCACTCGCACCCCACCAGTCTAGCAGAAGTGAGTTCCTCCCCATTTGCCAAGTTCCATTCCGTAGAACCCAATCAGCATCGTCTCTCGAAGGATAGATGAACAGGAAAAGATCATCTACCATTTTCTTAACTCTTATCCCTCCCACCTCTCTCCAAACTTTACTCACCCACACCTCGACTTTAGAAATCCCCACCCCCCACTGGAACCTTCTAGCTAAACAATTTCTCAAGAGCTCCCTTCTTGCTTCCACCGCCTATGGATTTGTGACCACTGTCCATTTTCCATCCAGCTTTTTCACTTCCGCCAGCCCAAAACCAGGCTACACACCAGCCGCCACCGCTTTGCTATAGGAGAAAATTTCCCTAGTCTTCGCATCTTTCACCTCTCTATGATACTAGCTATTGGCATCCCACCTCTTCTTCCCACCAGTAGAACTTCACTTCTCCGACCACACCAACTTCAGAAGGAGCAAAGCTTACCACTAGAGATAGGAGAATCCCACATCGAAGAAGGCATGCTCATCGGAGTACATGTGGAAAATTTCCCCAATAACATATTAGAACAGCCACTTAAAGCCCCACGTAGATTCAATAGAACTAGAACAACCACTCAATCTAGCCTTGTATCTTACTGCCGTCCCATCAACTTTATGCTTCACTGAGAACACCCACTTACATCCCATTGGCTCTTTTCCTTCAGGAAGATCTACCAACTCCCAAGTGCCATTATTGTGTAGGGCTTTAACTTCTTCCTTCATTGCATCTGTCTATTCAGGTATTGATTAGGCTTCTACCACATTCTTAGGAAGATGAACACTGTCGAGAGAGGTAAGAAAGGCACGGAATGAAGGAGAAATATGATCATAAGAAATACAGTGAGAGATAGTATGATTAGTAGTACAAGATCTAACACCCTTTCTCTTAGCAATAGGAACATCTAGGTCATCAATAACAAAGGGAGTTATATCAAGGGAATCAGGCATATCAAGAGAAGCATTAGTACTTGGCTGAGTGCAATTTGCCTTTGAAAGGTCTGGTGGTGTCGTGGCGCAACTTTAGGTTGTTCCATGGCTCTTGAACTCTATTAGTTTTTGCAGCGGTGGAGGAAAACACGAAATGGAGGAGGATTAGGAAGAGGAGGAAGTTGAACTTGAAAATGCTTTTCCTCAACCCTACTCTCCTCTGAGGAGAAACAAGAAAGAAGGGTTCATTTTTAGAAAAAAGGCACATTCATGGAGACGCAATACTTGCCTGAAGTAGGATCAAAACACCACTAGCCCTTTTGAGACGATGGATAGCCCAAAAGAGCATAAGGGGTTGCACGTGGATCAAGCTTACCACGAGCAGGAGAAACATCATGAACAATGCAACGACACCCAAAAACACCCATAGGAATGGAAAAAAGGAGCTTTGGGAAACAGAAGTTGATGTGGGGCCTTGTACTCTAGCAACCGAGAAGGCGTACGGTTGATGATATATGCCGTGGACATGATAGTATCTATCGAGAAACATTTAGGAACATGCGTATGTAATAATAATCCACGAGCAACCTCAAGAAGATGACAGTTTTCCCTTTCTGCAACACCATTTTTTTGAGGTGTTTTAGCACAGGAACTACGGTGGAGAGATCCATGGGAATATAAAATAGGTAGTATGGTGTATGTTCTAACAGATGCACCATAATAGAGTACCTGCATATTACTGAAATATTTATTTGTGCTCTCCTTCTCAAGCTGGAACATTGATGTTGCACAAACCCCAAATTATTTCATCAAAACCCAAATTTTTGACACATTTATATAGTATGCTACATATCTTGTGAGATATTTGAACACAATTTATTTGGTGTAAGTGTGAAAATATATATGTAGTTGGAATAGACCGAGTAACATCTAAAAATCAATAAATGTGATAATATATTAAAGTTGGAAACAAGGGTATTCTGTCCATATGGGAATGTGATCATATGCATACAAGACAATGTCAAAGACAATGAAAGGTAACAGAAATTTTGTGGCTCTGTTCTGCAGTTGAAAACAAAACTGCAAGGGTGAAACTCTTTTTTCTCCCTTTTCCTTTCAGATTAAGCAAATTTATGCCAAATATATAAGCAATCTGGTTGGTTTCTCTAAACTACATCGCTTCAAAGCTTTTTTCTTATTACTGTTTGCTATTTCTTTCTCTAGTATTAATTCGGTTAACAGGGAACAGTGGCATTTTTAGTTCAAAATATCTTTCAGGAGGAATTCTTAAGGTTGCTATTCGGTCCTAAATATTCCCATTTGACAGCTTGCACAGAAAGAGTTGCAAAAGATTAACATGTATAAGGCACCAAGGGACAAACTTGTTTGTATACTCAGTTGTTGCAAGGTTATCAACAATCTATTACTCAATGCTTCTATTGCTTCAAACGAGAATCCTCCTGGAGCTGATGAATTTCTTCCTGTTCTTATTTATGTTACCATAAAGGTAATCTCAGTATCCATAGTTTCCTGTTTACTTAATTTTCATGACATTGTTAATTTTTCTTTCTTTTTCATAATACATGCATGCACATGCACACCAGATTCATCAAGGGCATTTATGGTATAAACATGTGCATTTCAATAAAATTGAAGGATTGTATTTATCAGGTCTCCAAATGAATTTTGGAAGGATGAGGCAATGTTGACCAAGGTGATAGTCTCACAATTTATGAGAATATGATGTTTTCCATGAATACTTTCTTTTCAAAAACACTTAAATATATAATTTTGTAAGTGCAACTAAGACTGATACGATGTAGTCTTTTAGTTCCTCAGGCCCCTCAATGCCAAAATGGTGGCATTCTAGCTTCTTTCAAAAATTGTGACATCATGGAATTCTTAAAATACTTTCAAAATCATCTTTTATAATTTCCTCCTTTGGCAAATCCTATTGATAATGGATTCTTTGACTTCCTCCTCTACTAGGGGTCTTTTAGTTACTTGGCTTGAGTAGCTGTTAAAAAGGCAAAATCTGCACCATCTAACATAGGCCTGTCCATCTCTTCAAGTCTTCATATACAAATTTGAGTAGTAAATTAGAAACCAATGGTTATGTTTTCAATATTTTCCTGTTCTTCCACCATTAGTCTCTTTATCTGTTCTCTCATCATGTTACATTTGCACTTTGGTGGAAGGTTTAGTGTTGCTGCCCCCTTTATTTAGCGAAGCCACACTTGAGAGTTTTCTGCACTTAACCTCCTGATAGGAAAACTTTCTTATCTTAATCAAGTTTGGCCTGCAACCATCAGTTCTTATTCCCAACAATTAGACCTTATTCTTCCTTTTCGTCTACTTCATATAGTGTCTTCAGATGTTCACTTTCGTATTTTCACACCTTTGAATACTCTTTATTCCATGTCTTTACTTTCTCTTTTTAGTTTGTTCAGCTTTTTTGTTTATAACATATCCTTGAAAGGAATGACCTAGTATGGTTTCAACCATTGCTGAACAAGGTTAATTAAACCTTCCTCTTCTAACATGTACATAGAGCTGAACAGTGGTGGTTTCCTACTGACACCCTGAACATCCAAAAGCAAGGGGATATGGTCAGATAAATGACCTAGGTAGTGCTTCCTGAATCGTATTTTGGCATCTTTATTAAAACTATGATACCCAGATACCTATACATGTCCAGCATACTGGTGTTGGACACGTTACTGACTAGATACAATTACAACACTGGATAATGCATGAGGACTGAGAGAGGATATGAAAAATGGTATATTATAACAAATTATACTATACAAAATATGTACATGTTAGCTTGTCCTCATCTGGGAGATGTTCCAATTCCCATATCTAATTTTTTACAAGTGCATTGATTTGTTTCCACCATTGGATTCCTTCTACTCAAGCTTACTCATAGCCTCCTACACATTTTAGGTTATAGGAATAACAAAAATAGAGGACACAAAGTTGTGGTTGAAGTACATGGATGAAAAAGAAGTAGCATTTATTGAGAAAAGTTGAGACAGCTTATATTCTTTACTTCTTGTCTCTTATGTTGTGTTATGTATTAGTCTTTTATTCATTGTTTAGATCAAACTCTTTCATGCAAAACAGTCAATCAGTGCAAGAGGATTGAGTTTGGTGTGACAATTTGAAAATTGGAGAAAATAAGGCTTATTTTAACCAAGTGGAGGATGGTTATATCTGGTGCATAACAAAGTTTGTTAACAGAGATAGAGAAGTTGGTGAAGAAAGAAATAGAGCTGAGTTGAGTTTGAGTAGGGTTCTGGGTGATTCTAGTGGTGCAAAGAAAATCGTTGGAAAAGAGAAAAAACAAGGTGTTATGTCTTGGTCAACAGACGAGCTTCAAGATTACAGTAGATGAGATCCAAAGGAAGTGATCTGAATGGGAAGCAGGGTTAAAGTACTAGATTTGAACAGTCAAGCTTTTATCTTGTCAAGAAAGGTGTTTGCACATTGAATAAAATAGGTGACAAATCTCTTCTTGAGGTTAGTCAGGATGAGGGGGTAAGTGCATGAGTGGAGTTAAGGGAGGGGAGACAAGATGTTTTAGAGGGAGAGGGTGTAAAAAAAGAGGTGAACAATGGGAGAATGAAAAGAAAGTGATGAATTGGGGTACAAATGAGGAGTTTAAGAATAATAAATGTTTTGATGTTGAGGAGTTGTGGGTGAAGGCGTAAAAGGGGGGAGGGGGATTATTTGTAGGAGCCTAGGAGGAGTTAAGTTGAGGAGAATAAAACTTTAAATTTATTTGTAGGAGCCTAGGCGTAAAAGTGATTGGGAAATCACTTTAAATTTATTTTTTATTTTTATAAAACTTTATTTTACATTAAAAAATATAATGCCATTATCAAATTGGAAAATTACTTCAAAATCACCTTTTGACCCTATCACCATCTCATGGAATTTACCTATGAATCTTATCACCATTGGGACACCTTAGAAAGCAATTTCTAGACTTAATAAGCTTTTAACGCTCCTTGGAAGGAAACACTACAAAATATCCACCTATTGTGGTAAAAGTTCCAATATGATTATTGTGGAGAGTTCATGTCTTGATGTATAGTATTACTATAGTCCCTGTTGTACATTATTGTTTTATTCTATATTCTTTGTTTTTTTATTTTTTTTTCCTTTAGCCCTGTATGGGCATTCTCTAATTGTACGTTTCTTTAATATATAAAGGAGACTCTTTGGGGTGGAGGTTGATTCATTCTACGCACCCCTAATTTTGTTTTAAGCTCTTTCTCTATTTCTGTTAAGAGGGTTAACATGGTATCAGAGCAAGTCCTCTACACCTGCTTGTGATCTAGGTTTTTCATTCAAGATTGAAGGGTGTTGTTAGGGACTTTCAAATCTGTGTTTGATCTCTATGTTGGAGATATTTGAGGGTTGTTTCAAATTTTCAATCAGCACAAAGCCCCTGTTTTTTTTCCTGGGAAAGGTGCCTATTGGGAGGGTTAGGATCCATCATATTGATGGCCGAACCATGCTAGATGGTTGGGCCAAATTTGAAAAATTTTCTAATCCTTCTAGGAATCGAATTCCCTATGTTTTGAAAAATTGCATTTTTCAGGATCGGTTTTGCATTAATAAACCGCACCAGATATGAAACCAATCAAAGAGAGAGATCTATACCTAATACGGATACCACAAAGCAGCCTCCACTGAAGATGGCACAGTGTATAGGTGAAGCTGATTCAGCAACACAATTTTCAGCAAAACAACAACCCAACTGCTTGGATCGAACTGGGGAAGGTGAGCCTGAAATTTCTCTGAATTTTTCTTGCAAAAATCAGAAGAAAACTGATCTCTATTAGTCCTTGGAAACCTAGGTCGTGATAGGGTTTCTTGGAAGACAAAAGAGAAGAGAGAACAAGAGAGAATGGTGTTTTAGTCAAGTTCGCCCTCTTCTTCTTTTATCTCCTTACGGAGCACTCTCCCAATCAAATTAGGAGATTATCCAAATCTAATTTGGATTCACTCCATACCCGTTTCCAAACCCAAATTTGACCCAGAGCAAGTTGTCATGTGACAACTTACTTAACCTTATTAATTATGGGCCTTAGGCCCATTTCCTTCAAATGCTCACAACCCAAGATGTTGCATGGCYGACTTAGGCCTGATTTGTATGGCGTGGGACCCTACAATGGCCTCACATAAATCCACATGGGTTCAACTCAGCCTCTGTGAAAAGGCTTGGTCGAATTCACTGATAAACGAAATGAACCCTGAGCACATCACAATGGGCTCAATATGGGCCCAACATTTACACTTGAATGATCATTGAATTCAGCCATCCTATGAAGACCCAAGGATAATGAACTTAAGTAAGACAAAGCCCATTAGGTAATCAGCCCTTAATGGTCTCTTACACTTAACCTCTCGACCCATAATGATTACAGCACTGCTTGACAGGGAAGGACCTCTCCCTTGGCTGCATGGTACAATATCACACTCTTTGCTCAGGTGGGTCCCGGGAATTAAAACATTTTGCAAACATTTTTCATAAAACATAATATATATATATATATAAATATATTTTGCGAAACCAAATCTCAAACACAGTTAAAATCCACTGCCGCAGTTTAGGTTTCCATCAGAGAGACTGTAAGCCCTATCATTCACTTTGTCTGACAAAGGGGTCGATCCTATCACTATGATCACCCACTCAGATGAATTCTCAGACTGCCCCAACATACCCAAGTTTGACCAATGATGGATCTCACTAATTGACATATCAAAGACAACCCAATCCAATACCTATTGCAGTAACATAATCAAGTCTAGGGRTTATGTGTAACTTTCTAGTTTTGCCATCAATCTCCAAGGTCCAGGGCATAACTGGAAAATGGTATGAGTTCAGTGTTTCATCCAAACACACACTGCATGTGCTTTGGGGGTCTAACCCTAGCAATTGAAACAAGCTGCCCCAACTTCTTTGGCATCACATTAGTGTCAGTCTTGGCAGGATAAACACCCAAAGTCTATCCAACAGCTGAGAACATTCTAAACTAACACAAGTCTCATAAGTGTCCAGTTTAAGGGGTAATTACACAAAAACATACCAATATCAACATGAAACAATAATGTACTTTTATTCATTTACAATAAATGTGTCATACCAATACACTGTCTAACAACGTCTAGTAGGTTGGTAAATCATTATCTTCTTTAAAACGGTTGAGCGAATCATTTTGTAACTCTAGATCTGATGTCACCCTAGGGTCTTCTTGCATTCCATTGACATGGTTTAGATTTCATTTTGTTCCTAGAGTGTTTTTGATCCCTTTTTCTATTCAATATCCTGAAACTTACATTTTTTTTTGGACCATCAATGCTTAAGATTTTGTTTGCTAAAGCTGTTTGAGGTGTTTCTGGATATTTTTTGATTATTCTTAGTGCTGGAATATTTCGAAAACACTTTGGACATAAGTGGATTGAAAGACTTTTACCTTATCTTGCTTATTGGATTCAATTTCCTAGTTGTTTCTGTTCTCGAGCTATTATTTTTCTGAAATGACTTATGATAAATTTGATGTTATTCCTATGAAACTTGATGGATCAAATTATGGGATGTGGAAGTTCTATTTTGACTTCTATGTTGAAGGAAATGGTTTGGAAGGGTATCTAATTGAGATTGTTACTAAACCGGCTGAAGTTAATGCTAAGGCACTTTAGCAGTGGAAATTGGACAATGGTGAAATTGTGTATTAGATTCTTAGTTCTATAGAATCTCACATTGTTGCACCTATGAACAGATTGAAGACAACCTATGAAATGTATTCCTATTTGTAGAAATTTATCATCAGTCTAATATGTCAAAACAACATCTAATTGAATTTGAGATCTTTGCTTACTATTAGGGAAACAGAAAGATATAGGAGTATTATGTAGGTTTTCTTGATCTGTGGGCTGAACATGAGCTAGGCTGAATATGAGCTGGTCAATAACGTTCTAAACTATCAGTTGTCTATTATGTGTCTTTGTGGGGTATAGTCCTGTTTCGAATGCTGCTACAGTAGTCCGAACCAGGAAGGGAAGGAAGGAGAAGAGGAAGAAGAAGAGAAGAAGAAGAAAGAAAATAAGGGTCTGTCAAAATCTGTTGGATTACCCCTACAATCGACCCCCTTAATCTTCATTAGATTCTAATGATCTTTACAAAGACAAAAATGCCCTTACTTAAGTGTGGGGCAGAGTGACTCTAATAACACTACCACATAAGCAAGCTACTTAACAAGCATAAGAAGACTAAACTACCCCTATTCGGCACACTTTAACAAGTCCTAACACCTAAGCACAAAGGATTTTTTTGCTAGATCCTTCTATCTATCATGCTTGTATTTCATTTAATGTTGTTTTCTTAAACATGTTTCATTTTTTGCTGGAGTTGCTAGATTGCCTACACCACCTGTTTCTCTTTTACAGAGCTTTGATTCATAGGATGTTATTCTTCCATCCATTTTGAAGGACCTTTTTGTCTTCTCTCACAAATGGCTCTGTGCTCCAATCCCTGTGCCTATGACCCCCTTTTCTCCCAATTCAGACCATCCTCCCACCGTTGCACCTATAAGGCATATCCATCCTTCATATGTCTCTTCTTTAGATCCTATTTCTGCTCCTATTCTTCTTTGTCATTCCATTCACATTTCTAGGCCTCTTCATTGCTATGGTTTTCTTTCAAACCATAGCTCCTTGTTTGTTGTTTTATCTTTTATAAATATTCTTGGCTCATTCCAGGAAGCCTTTAGCAATCCACGCTGGAAAGAGACTATGGATGTAGAATATCACGCTTTACATGAGAATGACACTAGGAATTTGGTGCTTGCACCCTTAGATACTTTTATTATTAGGAGTTGTTGGGTTCATTACTATCAAAATGAAGTCTAATGGATTCCTAGATCGATTACAAGGCTTATCTTGTAACATAGGGATTCACACAGGAGTATGGTATTGACAATGAAGAGACATTTTCCCCAATTACCAAAATCACTATAGTTTGTGTCCTCTTGGTCTTGTTTGTTATACACTCTTGTTCTATTTGTCAAATGGATGTGAAGATTGTCTTTCTCCATGGAAAAATAAAGCAGATAGTTTATATGAAACCTCTTCTTGGATACTATAGTGATCATTATCTTATTTGCTAGCTGAAGAAGTCATTATATAGGCAAAAACCAGCCTCCCGGACCTGGTTTGAAAGGTTTTGAGATGTTATTGTTGCTACTAGGTACAATCAAAGCTCTTTTAATCATTCTCTTTTTTCCAAAGGAGACCTCAGGGTATTATGACCCTCCTATTGTACGTTGATGATATGTTATTGACTGGGATTATGAAGAAGGAATTCGAGAATTGAAGTTTTTACTCAATAGTTCTTTCCACATGGACATGGGTTCTCTCACTTATTTCTTAGGATTTGAAGTCCGACTCTGTGAATGGGGATACTTTATTTGTCAACATAAATATGCTTTTGACTTTGTTAAATTGGCCAAGTATTACTGATGACAAGCATGTTGATACCCCCTAGAGATGATTGCTAAATTTTCTAAGTTAAATGGTTCTTTGCTTCCAAATGCCACCTTATGTCGAAAACTTGTGGGGTCTCTCATCCACCTCACTATGACTTGTCTTGATATCTCTCATGTTGTTCAGGTGGTCAGTCAATTTATCTCTTCCCCTTGTCACCCTCATATGATTGCTATTCATTGTATTATTCATTATGTTCATAGCACATTATCTCAAGGACTATTCTTCTCTTCCTCCTCTCTTATTCAATCGAGGGCCTATGATGATGCATAGACTGGACAACCTGCCTCGACTCCTTGTGTTCTACTACGGGGTGGTGTATCTTTATGAGTGATTTCCTGAATTCTTAGAAGTGCAAGAAATAACAGTCTCCAAATCAACTATTGAGGCAGAGTATAGGGCAATGTCATCTGTTTGCAGTTAGATTGTCTGGTTACAATCTCTCTTTGTAGATCTTAGTGTTCAACTGTTCATCTTCCTAATACTCTTTTTATGGTGATAATACCAGTGCTATCAAGATTGCTTCTACTCCTATTTTCATGAGAGGACAAAACACATTGAGGTGGATTGTCACTTCATTATAGACCTATTTCTTGCTAGTTCTATCAACTATCACTCTTCCGCATGGCCTCTAACATGCAAATTTCTGACATTTTCACCAAGGGCATGACAAGATTATAACGTCTCTTTCTTGTGGGCAAACTGATGTTTATGACAATGCATCAGTTTGAGGGGAAGTGTGGAGAGTTTATGTCTTGATATACTTTATTACTATAGTCCTTGTTGTACACTATTGTTTTATTTGTTGCTTCTTTTATGTCACCCCTGTATGGTCATTCTTGTAATTTTACATATCTTTAATATATAAAGGAGACTCTTTGGGGTGGAGGTTGATTCAATCTTGTCACCCCTAAATCTGTTCTAAGCTCATTCTCTATTTCGGTTAAGAGGGTTAACAATTATAACACTTCATGACAAGCCATAGGTAAAGTTAACAATAGTTCTAGCCCAATTTCAATTAATTCTCATCCAAAGGAAAAATACAAAAGTTGTAATTTAATTAGGACTCCTCACCAAGCCTTCTAATATAGCCATGATCTTCCTATACTCATCCTAGTTTTATCCAAGGAAGTGTATAGGAATCTTGATCTGAGATTCCTCTACTAGAGTCATGGTCCAAGTAGTGATTTGAAAGTACCAGGCACAAAGTGAGGTGTGTGCCTATACAAAGCAAGCCACAAATTTTTGATAAAAATATAAAAAATACAAAATGCAAACTTGATTTTTAAAAGAAACTAAATGTTTTAAAAAGCCTATCAGCTTAAATTAAAATGCATAAATATAACATATAAAGCATATTCTAAGTGAAAATATAGGATTAAAAGCTAACATATGTGGATTGTACGAATGTGCTTCAAGCACTCAAGTAACATTTAAGCATGTGAAATTTCTAATATGTTCATTTATCTCCTATCTATATTAATTCAAGTAGCTAGTGTGATGTTATACATCTTGCATTCTTAACCCTCAGAGATTGGCCCTCTACCTCTGTAAAGGTCTCCTGAGGCAAGCCCAAACAATTCCATGTGAGTGTTTGGGGCAGCATCTCCAACCTAAATTTTCGGCCCATATAAAAGGTTTGGTTTTGCAAAAGGATGGTTCTGTCAAAGCAAGTTGGGCGAGCCAAAGCGGAGCAGAACCCCACTACAGAAGAAACTTTGCTTGGTTCACAACRATGAAGGTGTTGGGGAGATTTATTTGGGGGGTCCAAGGGTGGGGTTCCCAGCTGAGATGCTATGCAAAATTGATCCACCTTCAGATATGTGTTGCTTCTTTAATGGAAACATTGCTACTTGAGATCCTATTTGCAAGAACTAAGGCTTTAGGTATTTGAAAATCTTTTGTTTTTGCTTTGTTTTTAAAAGTTAATATTATCATTACTAGTTTGTGAAATCTGAGGGAGAAATTGACCTGCAAAAGGAGAGGAAAAGAGATACAGAAGATAAGAGAGCAACGAATTGAAAGTTGAGGAAAAATCCAATGAGCGTGGCAGCTGCCCACTCATATTATTTTATTTGGGTGACATAATAAAGATGAAAAGTACTAAACTACTCCTATGTCAACAAGTGAACTGTGAACATATTATAATACTCCCATTCATGTTGAATCATAGATGTCAGCCATTTCCAACTTGTTACATAACCCATTATGACGCAGAGTATTCACACCCTTAGTAAGTACATCAGATAGTTGATCTTTAAAAATGTCAGCCATTTCCAACTTGCATCACCTGACTAGAAGAATTTTTTCTCTACATAGAATTGCATAAAAATCGTATGATGAATGTACTGAATAACATTTTACTCTGGATCAAAGCGGATAAATCTGTGTGTATTGAGAGTAGTCATCAATAAAGCTAATAAAATACTGATAACCCCCTTTAGTTTCAATGGAAGCAAGGCTTCAAACATCAAAATGAACAATTTTAAAAGGAGAAGAAACTCTTATTATTTTGTGAAAAAGTGATTCTACAATGCTTACTCAATTGACAAGTTTGACACTAAAGAGATGACATAATGACTAACTTAAACAACCTACAAACAAAACCTTTAAGGACTCAAACGACAAATGGCCAAGACAATGAATGACAAAACATAAATATCATCTTTATCACAAGGATTCATTGATTGATTGACAAACCCAACTGACTTTGGTGCCTTTGGACCATCTCCACTCTCCAGTATATAAAAGACCATCAACCATGTGCCCTTTACCAATCATCCTCCCGGAGATCAAATCTTGAAAAACACACGAATGAGGATAGAAAGTTACTAAACAATTCAAAGATTTTGGAATGCTGGTAATGGATAGGAGGTTAATAGGCAATTTAGAGACATGAAGAAAAGGTGACAAGTTTATCCCCATGGGAAGGGACAGATCCATGACCAACTATGGTGGAGGAGCCATCAACTAACCTCACTGCCTCTCCCAAATAACTAATAATAAGAGGAAAACAAGTTGGGCTTACCAATCATATGATTTTAGGCCCCTTGAGTCAATAATCTAGGGAGTCTTAGTGGAAAGAGATGACACATGGAAAGCAACCTGGTTACCTAATGTAGATACAAGTAGTTGGATAGAATGATAGTGGACTTCTCTAAATAGTGCAAAACCCTACCATACTGCTCAAGATGATCTTTGATAGCAGAAAAATCCCTAATGATAGAAAGAAGCTCCTCTTGAGATACAAAACCAACTGAGTGCTCATGAGAAATAGCTAGAGTAATAGAACCGGACTCAAAACTCCTGAGAAATGGCATTGGCAGAATTGTTTTTGTTTTATCGGCTTATTTTGGAATTGGAGCTTGGGTTTCCCAATCAGAACCCAACATGTCTCCTTGGCATCTCTAGCTCTATGATGATGTGCACACCGCAATTTATTTTTATGAACTACATCATTCCTCATATGAAGGGTGGAGGCCAAGAAGGAAAACAAACACTTGGCTTATTAACAAGAGCCTTGTAGGCTTTAGCATCTTCATCACTCTCCCAATCAGTTCGTTGATAATAATCTGATTAGAGGAAGAGTGTAGTAGTAGGAATTAACATGGAAGAAGAGAAAGTCCTTAGAAGTGCTGAAATTTTGGGTTGTGAGGTTAGGAGCTGGCTTGTAGTCTACCTAGGAGTGCCACTAAGAGAAAACCCAAGATCGGATGTTTTTTGGAAGCTGGTGATGGAGAGGTTTTGGCCTTATGGAAAAGAAATTACATATCTTTGGGAGACAGAATAACTTTGATCAAAGCAACATTGGCGAATTTTCCTATTTATTTCCTATCTACCTTTTGTATTCTGACTAGGATTGTAAAGCAGTTAGAGAAATACATGAGGGATTTCCTATGGGAACCGGGAGAAGGAAAGAAGGATCACCTTCTTAAATGGAAACAAGTTATCAAACCTAAGGAGAAAGGGGGACTAGGGATAGAGAATATTGTTCTTAGGAATACTGCACTACTAGACAAATGGTTGTGGAGATTCCCCTTTGAAAGAGATAGGCTTTGGAACAAGGTAATTGAGAGCATTCATGGGTTGGAAACTGTTGAGTTTGGGCCGATTTTAAGTTATTGGGTCCAGCTTTGCTTTTATTTTTATTTAAGGTATTCAGTTAGGAAGTTATTGGTCCTTAGGCCCATTAGTTTATGTTAAGTTTAAGTTGTGACTGTTCATCTACTTAAAGTAGCCGACCTACTAAGGGTTTCATTGTACTTTTCATTCTTTTTAAAAAGTATATAAATCAAAGAGGGTTGGTGGCCAAATCTATTCAATTTTGGCGACATCCCACTCTCTTCTCTTCTTCTCTTCTTTCTCCTGTTGAAACTCTTCATCTTCTTCTTTTCTTCACAAAGATCACACTAAAACAACTTTCAGCAACTTCTACTTGGTATCAAAGCAGGCCGAAGGTTTCTTGAGCTGCTCCATCGTGCAGCCCTAGATCAACCGACTGCATGGTGATGTGAGAGGCTGATCAAAGACCTTTGGTAAGCCCAGCTTTTGGATTTTTTGGTGGATCTATTTTGCCCTGTAGCTGGTCTAGGGTTTCCCATTAAATTCAGGAAGAACTGGAGAAAAGGGGAAAGTCTTGTTTTTGTAGGACTCTTCAATTTTGACCTAGGAAGTGGCGCCCTAGTTTTTTAGGGTTTCTTGGAGTTTTCTGAAGGGGGCGGTTCAAGTCCCACCTGTTTTGGAGGGCCTTTGGAGGGAGCGACTACTTCTCTCTCTTCTCCAGCACCCACGGAAAAGGAATTTGTTGTGGGAGGAGCATCTAGGGTACCAGAAGGGTGTCTGTGGTGCCTGAAGGAAATTATTTCATATTTATTCATCTTAAAGTGATTTTCTAACCCTCTTTTGGGCATAATGGAGGGTCACGAAGTTGAAAACAAACTGGAGAGTGAAATGGGACAAGGGGGAGGAGGTATCGGAGACCTTTTCAGGGCTAGGACCATCACTACAGTTAAGTTAGATGGTGCAAACTATTTAGAATGGTCACAATCAGCAAAGGTAGCCATTGGTGCTCGTGGGAAGTTGGGGTATATCATTGGTGAGGAAGTGAAACCCAAGACTAACAATTCTCTGTGGGTATAGGAAAATTATATGGTAATGACTTGGTTGTGCAATTCTATGCTGCCCCATATAAGTAAAGCTTTTTGTGGGCAAATACAACTAAGGAAATTTGGGATGGGGTTGCAGAAACCTATTCACAGAGTGAAAATGTTGCTAGGGCCTACTAGTTGAGAAACCATAATATATATATATATATATATATCTATATAAATATATTTTGCAAAACAAATTTCAACGATTGAAATCAACTACCGTCAGTTTATGTTTCCATCAGAGAGAGTGCATCCCCGATCATTCACTTTGTCCGACAAAGGGGTTGATCCTATCACTTTGATCATCCACTCAGATGAATTCTTGAATTGTCCCAACATACCCAGGTTTTGACCCCCTCTAAGGATCTCATTGATTGGCATATCAAAGACAGACCAATCCGACACCTAGTGTAGTATCATAATCGAGTCTAGGGGTCAAGTGTAACATTCCAGTTTTGCCCATCTATCTCCAAGGTC
>NW_010729192.1:1689879-1726936 GCF_000365185.1 Nelumbo nucifera
TATGTGTCCAGTTTAAGGGTATTACACAGAAACACACCACAATAACATGAATCAAATATGTACTTTATTCATTTACATTAAATGTCATAATGTACATCATTCTGRTTGGAGCTAAGGGCATACACTAACACAGTTATCTATCCAATTTCAGCTTCAGCCATTAAGGAGCCCATAACCTCCTTAAAACTTATTCACTATGACAAAACAATTAGTTTTTTAGTTCAGCATCTTCAGCTGTTATCAAATTGCCCGAGTATGATGACATATTAATTGTGTCATAAAGGGAAAAAGTCTAATTCATTTAAGAATAAATGTACATAGAACTAGTTTAATTAGGCACATGGAAACCTCATTCCCAACAAGGAATATTGGGCTTAAGACTAGCAAAAATACCTAACACCAAAGCATAACTTGCATGCTCATGAAGGAGAGACTAGGGGTTTAAGACTAGCAAAAAATATTCCTCATTGTCCACATCTTGAGGCTGCTAAAAGAATACTTCAGTTCCAGTCATGGCTTATTTCTATATTTTGATGCTTCCATCTAATTTTTTCTCATTCCTATCTAAGTTTTGTCAGATTACCTTGCGATGATAATATGATGCAGGCAAATCCTCCACAGTTGCATTCAAACTTGCTATATATACAACGCTATAGGCGTCAGTCTAGATTAGTCTCAGAAGCAGCATATTTCTTCACCAACATGCTTTCTGCAGAGTCTTTCATCTACAACATTGATGCAAAGTCCCTTTCAATGGATGAAACTGAGTTTGAAGAGAACATGAAATTTGCCCAGACACTTTTGTCAGGCCTGTCAACTGATTTAGGTGTGCCTGATCAGAGTAATCAGGATCTTGAGCATGTCCAGAGAAAAGAACCTGTGGATCCTAAATTACAGCCATTGGATTCTAAGAAAGAAAGATATAATGCTCCCCCTGCAATACAACGTCATCTTCCACATCAATCCTCTGAAATCAAGTCTGCCAACAAGGAGGATCTGCATGCAAAGGATCAGTCTTCAATGACCAAGAGGCCATCCATCCCTGATTTGGAGAAGGAAGGAGCTACTGAGCTTTTGAAGGAGGATCATCTAAGCAGATTATTCCAAGAATACCGGTACTTGTACGCACAAGTAGGTGATCTGACAATCAATGATGTAGAAGACCTGCTAAATAGTTACAAGCAACTTGTCTTCAAGTATGTTTCTCTTCGTAAAGGGTTGGATGGTACTACACCTATGCCTATTCCTCGAAGTCAACTACAAACCCAAATCAATGCCGAAAAGGAATCTGAAGAGAAAATAGAAACAGTGATGAGTAATGACAAGCACGAAGATACTGGTAGAACAGATGATATTATAGATCAAAGTACACTTGTAGAACAGATGATATTATAGATCAAGGTACACCTGTAGAACAGAAAGTTCTGAATCCAAGCTGCAGTTTAAAGAAACAGTTAAATCTCAGGAAGAGGAAAAGAATGAGATTTCCCAATGATAACTGTGTTATTTAAGTGACATGTACTGAGTTTCATGGCTGTGGTTGCTCAGAGCTAATTTTATTCTTTTTCTATGCTATTGATAAATTATATAGTTTTATCCTTGTATCTTGATTTTCAATTTTCTAATTTTCCAGTACTCTTCGAAAAAGTAAGAGAGGAACTGTGGTCTGTTTCGACTTCATGTACCATAAAACCCTAGTTTTCACTTGAAAACATTCATTTGGTTCGTCTAAGAATGAAAATCATTGTCTTTGGAAGATGAGATGGGTTTCTGGAAGAATCAGTGGGATACTTTGTAGGAAAGATTAAGGAGTTTTAGGAGAATGTATTTGTCTGGGTAAAAAACTGAATGATGCATTGAGTCTTCAAGATCTGCCGAGTTTTTTCTCTCTCCCTTGGTAATTATATTAATAAATGCATTTTTCTTGTTTACGTTAACTACCATTTGAATAATTAAGAAATGAAAATCAAGGATCCCAAACGTTTTTTTTTCTTGTGGTTGTGTAGCTCAATGTTTTAAAAACCGACTCAGAACCGGAACTGTTCTGGCCATYGGTTTCCGGGTTGATGATTTGACTGTTCGGTTTGAACTGATGATGGTTCAATCACCCAGTTCTGATGGAAATTTTAAAAAATTAAAAAAATAATAATTAAAATAAAAAACAACCAAAAACCATTGAACGGGTTGATGATTTGACCGCTCAGGTCAATGGACGTTGACCAATTCAATGATTTTTGGCCAAGGGTCAGGTTTGGGGTGAAATAGAACTATTTGTCGAAATGGTTCCTAGGCCTAACAGTCCAACCATCTGGGTCAATGGTGGTTCGAAAACATTGGTGTAGCTCACTAACATGTTTTACTTTATCAAACGTGGAATGAAAAGGGTATAAAGACCTGATCAAGGATATGTGTGATGGTGTAACAACTAATRTTGGAATGCCTATGGGAGAGGCATCAAATTTTACGGCTATGATGGTTTTTCATTGAGGTTTAATGCCTAATCATCATTAAGGGATCTTATAAACAATTAAATGAAAAATTAAATTTGTGGACAAATACATTAGAAATAAGAGGTTTTAAGTAGAACTAGAACAAAATATATACTATGTAAATTTAATAATAATAGGATTATAGGAATGCAAATCAATGTACACTTAGGTTTGGAGATCAAGCAACTATCCAACACACAATTTTTTTGTATGGAATAGTGTGGCAGAAATGTATATACTGAAATGGATGAGTGGAAGAACGATAAAGGGTGAGATTAAAAATGAAGTCACCAGAAAATAGATGGTAAAAAAGTGAAAGTAGATTATGATGGTTTGGTCACATGCATAGAAAACCACTGTGGCACCCATGGCCATAAGAGGAAGAAATTTTCTACAAGTTGAAGCCTTGAAGGGTTTAGAACAACTAAAGGCAGACTAGAAAATACATGGGATAAAATAGTAAAAAATGATTTAAGCACTTATAATTTAAAAATGCATATGACAAAAACAGAACGAAATGACAAAACAAGATTTATATAACTGACCCCATATAATGGGGATAAGGCTTAACTGATAGTGATGACCCATGTAGAATAAAGATTTAGAAGACATTTGTTGGGAGTCAAGTTAATTCTCGTCGGTTATAACTAGCCTTTTCTTAGTCCTTAACTTGCTGTTCAACCTCCTCTTTTCATTGTTCAGATTCAAATTACAAACATGAATTGTAGGCTAAACCATCTCCGATGACCAAAAGAGCGGTTGATTCTCTGGGATGGAGCTTTTAGATACATTATGGTGATGTTGTAGAACATTAATGATTTTTGGAAGCAAAAATTAGTGATGGGTCATGAGAGGACAAAGAGAAACCGTGCATACCTACTTCAAATGTGAAATCGAAGTGACAAAAGGAGAGGGGTGGTTCATGACAAACAAGACGTTGACAACACCTATGGGCTGAAAGCATGACAATTACGGGACGTATGGTATAGGTGAATATATATTGAGGTAAAATAACTAACTCATGCAGTCAAGATGGAATATTAGTAACTTGCATGAGAWAATGAGAAAATACAACTTCAGACCAAGTAATCAAGAACAAAAGTTGGAGATATTATAAATTGTAGATTCTTTTCTTCCAAGGATTCCACAATTAACATAATATTACAAGATAAGGTTCAAACTGCCCATACTCTTCTTGTGTTGATTCTCAGATATTGACTGATTTGAAGGGGCTATACTCCCTGCTCATTAAGCTTTGAACATCTACATTTCACGTATTAGTCACCAAGTTTTATTAAAATATCAGTAAGAAAAAACAGAAAAAGAAACTACTGAAATTCTTGCTTCTTTTTAACTTTTAAAACAACTGAAATCAYCCGATTCCTGTTTAGAACATAGGTGATGTTTGGTACCATTGCCAATTTTTTCAAGAAATAGGCATTACATCAAAGACACATCAATGGTTTAAAATTGGCTAATGAATCTAAAAAGAAATCAACAAATTGCTTAGAAATTGATTATGAAAATCGGGCCTAAAAGAGGAATAATCTTCATTTTTTATTGGAAGGCTGATCTGTTTTTTTTTTTTTTTCTTTTTAGATGACATTAGCATCCGACCTGAATAAGGGAGATAGTTCCTATAAAAAAAATCACTACTGATAATCGCTATCAAACAAATTCATTACCAATTTCTCAAAAATGAGCTTACATGGCAGCAATGATACTAAATAAATAATTTCTCTGATTTCTGAGAAATATCATCGCAGAAATTGTCAATGGTACCAAACACCTTCATAGTGATCACCCTAGTAATCAATACATACAACCAGATCTTTAACCTACAAAAACACTAACCACACCTATCCACAGGAAATTATAACCACACATTTGGAACATTTCCCCTACCAATTATAACATACAAATATGGAAAATATTTCCACTGTACGGATATAGTGTCTTGAGGGTAGATGCAAGTAGCCTTCACTTGGGGTAGCAGATCCAAACAAGTATACATATGTACTGATATGTATCAATACTTTGAACTTTGCTTGGAAATAGATTAATAAGTTTCTAGGTTCTATCATTTAAGTCTAATTCTATAATAGGGTGGAAATCAGAAACCAAGGATTTAATTTTAAGTCTGATCTCTTTGCATGCCAAATTTGGGCACAGCGTGATAAAAGGCTTGCGGTCAACCAATGGTTGTTTCATCACTGTCCACACTCCTAACCAAAAGGTCAACCGTCGAAACAGTGGAGGTAAAACAATGAGTGACTGCAATTACAGAAATGTAAGTAAGTTTGAGTTTGGTTTGAGTCAAAAGCTTGTAAGTTCGAGTTCGGTTCAGTACAAGCTTAATTTGAGAAAAATGTTTTATAAAAATAAAAAATATATATATAAAATATTTTTTATTGATATTTAAAAAATTAAGAATTATGATATATATTATTTTCTATAATTTTATATTTTATTATTATTATTATTATTATTATGTATCTACGTATTTTATAATTTTATATTTTTTATATTATTTTCTATAATTCTATAATTTTATATTTTATTATTTTATAACATCTTTCTATTTGAACTCGGCTCATGAGCCTCACGAGCCGAGTTTTTATTAGGCTCAAGCTCATCTCGAAACTCGATTGAAACTGAACTGAGCTGAAATAACTTATGAAAAGCTTGGCTCGTGGCCACCCCTAGGTCAGGGACAACAGTCTTTACATGTATCCTTTGCGGGGACCATCATATTTATATGTTTTGATTCATGGAAAATGTTCTCAATTATAGTTGTAGGATGAAATCTGGATCCCTTATAAATTGTTTTATTCTCTTCAAATAATATGCACTTCATCTGTTTGATTATTTTTCCAACAAATAAGTAGGGTTATTTACGGGTCGGGTTGGGTCGGCTTATTGAGGTTTTTTCAACCGACCCGACCTGGTTGGGTTACCTGAACTTGAAACCGAAACTGAACCAATGTTAAGCAAAACCGACCTGATCGGTTTGAGTCGGGTTGGGTCGGTTTCGGCTCTAAGTTCAACCATGCTTGACAGAAACTCAACTACAATATATATGCGGGGACTGTGGCACCAYAGTATGTGAGGTAGTGAACGCGGGAAAAGCCTTGTTTTTGATAAACAGGTTATACCTCTAGTCCACAATGTGGACTTTGGAGAGGAGAAGAAGAGCAAAACCCATATATAATAATGCCTATTATAGAGGTATATATGTTATATATCTTTTCAGTAATTAAGTTTTATCTCCAAAACCACCAACCTATCCCTTTGATTATATATTCATTTTAAAGTTTAATTGTCTTAATTGGGATTTGGGTGAATTTGTAGGGAGACTTCAGGACAATTAATTACAATCATTAATCTAGCCAATGTAATAGATTTGAAGAAGGACAATTAGTTATGGGGGCTTAATTAATTTAAACTTCATAAAGGGACAGTTTGGTTCAGGTCGATTTCAATTTTCACACAAGAAAACCGAAACCGACCCRAACCATCGGTTTATGATGTTTTACAACCCGAAACCGACCGATGCTAAAGATAACCCGATCGACTCGGATTGAGTCGGTCCGGGTTGGTCGATTTGGTCGGGTTACACCTTCTTATGAACAGCCCTACAAACAAGGGTGTGGAAAACGACTCAGAAACCCATTTCCAATTACCAACTCATTTCCACATGTCGAACACTTTTTGGGATATTTTATTTTAACAGCCTACGTGATTTGAATTGTACAAGTGTCTTATCATCATCATCAGATAAAGACGGACCCAGATACCTCAAAGGCTCAAACTGCTTTATTTTATTTCCATGTTGTTTTCTTTGTCAAACACGACTTTGCTTTTACCAGATAAACTGCTCCAAGCACCCCAAGATTAGTTGGTTGTATGCTGTTTTATTGCTGCCACAGAAAATAGAAGTGTTGTATGACCATGAAAGTGACCTTTTGATTATACATTTTTCTGTTGTTCAGATTTGAATCACAAATTAAATCCTGTGGTCTGTCCCACTGAAGGCAACTAAACATCTGAATTACTTTCAGTGAAAGTTGAAAAATAGCAACAGGAGCATCTTAGGCCTGAGAACACAGGACCCATATGAGCCCCATTGTTGGTCACTGGGGACTCTTCAGAATTATGAACCACATGTAAAATAGGGATCTCATGGTTTAGATAAGCAAGGCCTTAAAAGGAGAGTTTTGGAATTTTTTTTTCTAAATAAAGGATTCTCCCCAGCTACTGGATAAAAAAAAATGGCACCTTACAAAGTTTTTTTTTTAACAGTACAACTTCAGAGTTGAGAGTTGTAAGAATTGAGACCAACATTGAATGGTTCCAACCAAAACAATTTTGACAGATAGAAAGTGAGTTGTACTCCAGATCCAACTTGGACTAGAGGAGTTCAAATCTTCCCTTCACAGAGTGCATGCGCCCCAAAAACGTCCCACAACACATCCCAACTGTGTATTGGAAACATCTCCCAATGACAAGTACAGGAGATGTTCTCAATCCAGGCTGAGATGTGCATGTAGGACGTTTTTGGGGAGCATTCTGTGGGGACAGATGTGAACTCGGACTAGAGTCATGTATCCACAGACCCAAGAAGAAATTAGTTTGCAATCATAGAGATGAATTTGTCCAATCCAAACCTTACAAACTAAAAGAAAAGTGAAATAAAGAAGGAAAGAAAAAGGTCTTTTCCTACCAAAAGAAAAAGGAAATTAGTTTGCAATGATAGAGATGAATTTGTCCAATCCAGCTTTCTGTGGCTTTATGCAGGACAAAAGGAAAGTTCAAATGACCTAATTGGTTCCATCTATTTCTTTGCTAGATCATATAATCCGGTGGGTCCATACCCCAAGCTGGATTCAGTGCCCAGCTTCACATACCGACTGACTACGACCCTTTGCCCAACAGAAAGGTGAAATATTTTCTTAATTTGGGAGTTGAAGCTTGTTCTCATCAATATGATAAATTCAACTACAACCCCTTATAATATGTATAGGCATGCATAGAGATGGAGATATAATGAGATTTATACATTGAAATTTAAGATAATTTGATAGTTCAAAAATTTTATTTAGAAACACAAAATGTTAAGGAATAAGGATTACTAAATATATATTTTTTGTGTTTACTTCTTATGCATATATATATATATATATGGCACTTACATGGACTCTAAAATCTCAACAGGGTGCAACACCACGGTTCTAAATACCTCTTGGATTGAAATGAAACTCAAAGCATATTTGAGCCAAACCTGATCCAAACTGGACTCTACTTATAATTTGACAGAAGACATGACCCTTGATAGAATACAATTAATGGAATGGCGGTATAGGATTCATCTACCTGAACCTAGATGGTTGTGAATAAGGCCAAATTGAGTTGAGTTCCTATATATCCCAACTGGACCCTCAAATTTAACAACATTCCTAAGTTCATGCGGTGTAATATTATCTTAATTAAAAATGGTGCTAAAAACAATTGAACCATAGTACATAGCCACATTCCTTTTAATTAATTTGTTTCTAACACCACTACTAGCCATTGCTGCACGCTTACAGCCTCATGTCCTCTTTGTTCTCTTCTGGCCAACTTGACTGAACAAAGTTCTTCTGTTGTTATCTTCAAGGCCGACCTTCCACCGGACACTCCATTAGGCTCCAACCAGCAAATCCATACAGAAAATACATGTATTGGACTGGTCCTTCAACAGGATTCAAGATACTCTGTGCAAAACACAAAGAAACCACAAGTCCTCATCTTAATTAATACAGTTATTAGTAATATTATTCAATTGTTTGGGTGAATTTCTTGGATCTGGGTCTGCTTCCTTTGCCATGTCCAGCCTCTCTAGACCTCAGCAGACAGACAACAAATACAGTATTAAATTTCTCGTGCTTTTCAAATACAAAAAGTGGTACAAGCTTAGTTCAAAGAGACAAATCTCTATTTTCAAATTTCAATAGTTAATTAATTTGGCACAAGCTTASTTCAAAGAAATCAGTCACCGACAAATATACAATGAATTAATCAACTCACCATTTCACCAATCCCTTTGTGTTCCTCACATGCTTTATTAGATAAAGTTGAACAAGGTTTTATGCAGTATGTCGGCCTAGCTAGCGCTGATCCTATTATTGAATCATCACCACCACCACCACCAGCCGTGTGATGAATGATCAATGGTATAACTTGGTCTTTCTCTACCTTGACGTAACCATGCTTAATCCATGCATGTTGTCATTCAAACATGTCTTTGTCATAGTCCGTGTAGACTCATTAGTTTGTACTTATCGCCTGTCCAATAGATAAAATAATGAGTCCAAAATAATGGTCCACCCTGATACTATCCCTCCCAAGAATCCAACTATATATGAAAGGAAACGTTTACTACAAACCCATTGAAAGCAAAACCAATCAACTCCTTTGAATTTGACCACTGTGAGTCCTGTTCTCTCTGTGGGCTACCATTCTGAGGGCCTTAGAGCAATAAGAAGATCAAGAGGACACATGGGTAGAGAGTTTCATCATCAGCAAAGTCATCACAAGCTTCAGCTCGGATCAATCATGCCGATTTTGTGTTTGAGACCGTGGGCAACCACCAGCGAGAAGCTCCAGAAATGTGAGGACAGTGGCACAATCTCATCCTGCGACGAGTACTTCTACAAGGAACCCGTATCCCCTAGAGTTGGGTGCATGGGCCAGATCAAGCGAAGCAACAAAGTAGTTGGTTTCCCAGGTCACAGTAGAAGCAACAACAACAACAACAATGGCAAAAAGAAGTACTTGAAGCTCCAAAAGATGTTCTCTAGCAAGGATCTCATTAGTACTACAGGTAGCAGAAGACAGATGATCGTGGGTAGCAGTAGAGACAAGTTTGTAGATGAGGAGGACTACCGTTCGATCAAAATGGTTGATTTGGATCCTCCTTTGCCAGTCATTAAACGGGTGCCAAACGCCGGCGGCGAGGATAGCAACGAAGTTGTTAGTCTTTGGAAGAGGAGATGTGGTGGGGAGGCTTTGAAGGGTCTGGAGATTCAAAAGAGACAGCCAGTTTCCCTGTGTTGATCACCCAACTACTCTCTGAACTACAACAGGTTAAATCATGTTCTCCTCCTAGTCAATTACATGGAAAAGAGAACAGTGCATACAGTAGAAAGTAGTTCTTGATTCTGTCTGGTTTTTAGTTGGTTTCTATCAACAATAGGAGCCATAGTATTAAAGGCTCTGATTTCCTAAAAGATATAGAATTATAAAATGTACAGAAGTAAAGGAGTAGCCTAGCTAAGTAGTATTTCACTGCGTGGTGGCACTGCATCCATATATGAATGAAGATCTCCTGCACTGGAACCACTGATCAGGGTATTTGGGGATTGAGATCACTTCTCACTTTGTCTGGCAGAGAGAGCTAGATTCTAAGAAGGATTAATACTTGGCCCAAGCCTTGGACCAGTACTAGACCTACTGACAATCGTTTGGATTGTAATCAAAGAAACAAATTTAAAGTGAAGTTTGAAATGGTGGAGGCATCCAAGAACTGATCGACCCACACCTAAATCAAGGCATGATTTAAAGTGAAGTTTGAAAAGAGTGAAAAAAAAAAAAAGAGGAAAGAAAAGCAATTTTGTAATGTTTTATGCTAACCCAAAATGACACAAACAAACATAGCTGATCAAAGTAAGTTTCAATGTTTCATGGGATGTTCCTCTGTATGTTTCATTTTAAAGTAATTCATTTTTACTCCGTAAACATTAAGAAGCTTTTGGGAACTCTTGGGATACCTTAATCTATTTGGGAAGCTATACGGATCTTTGGATATCTCACTCTATTTGCATTGTCTCTGTAAACAAGAAGCAAAGAAGTTCGTTAACCTTTTTCTGTTTTTTTTTTTTTATCGGTAAAACGAAATTCATTGATCAACGGATGAAACAGAACCAGATACAACTAACGCCCGTTTGGTTTGCGGGAATATGGGTCTGGATGCAGAATAGGAATGGACCATTCCAATTCCAATTATTTGGTTAGGTGAAATGGGAAATCCATTTTCATTCCTTGTGAAAATGGTATTTCCCCATTTGAGGGAATGGCCATTCCCTTCCCTCCCCCTCCTCCCCTGGAAATGAAATCGCATTTTAACTTATTCCAACTCTCATTCCGATTTCTGAGCCAAACTGGGAATAGACCATTTTGATTCCCATTTCAAGGGATTTCAATTCCAATTCCAATCACTGTGAACCAAATGGACCAGAGTTATCACAACTAACAACCCCTCGCCTCAGAAGTTCAAGAATCCAAGGAGAGGGAAAAACCACCCAGGCCGTCAGGGCAAATGGAGCTAATAAGATAGTGAGGAACTGGGTTCTGTTCTCGAGAAATTAACATCCAAGAAACAGATACGAAAGACTTTAAAATAGCAGAAATGTCTTCAAACAGAAATCGGAGGTCGCTAAGCTCGGAATTCTTGGATCGAAAGAAACAAAGCACTGGATTAACTGCAGAAAATCTGAACGGATGACGATATGCTGGAACTAACAGTCCTGAGCAAAACGTACGAACCCCTAATAACACCGCATTAAGATTCAGCAAACAATGCAGATCTAGACTTGTCTGACACTGAAAAACTATTTTCCTTATCAAAAAGCAACACACCAAAACCAGCTCTGCAATTCTTCAAAAAGCTAAAATCAGCCTCGACAAATTAAAACCAAGTATTTGAGAAGACTACAACATCCAGTGATGATATCTATCTAATATCTAATAAGGAAGTATAATAATAGGAAGGTGTATAATATCCTCAAGGTGTATAATATTTTCTATAATTAGAAGTGCTAAATTATAGAGGGGATCATTAGAGACTTACTTTCTTTTCCGTTCTGTAACTTGTATATATGTTGTAGTCATCGTCCCTCTAAGACATAAGTTCATGAAAATAATATTCTCCTATTGAAGTTCTTCTCTTTCTTTGAGTTCTGCAATTTCGGTTGTCTCTTTCTTTATAGTTTTATCAGATTTCTTTTTCTGCTCTGAATTCTGTTTCGGTTATTATCTTCTTCATGGTGTTATCATGGTATCAAAGCCATGGTGAGTTTCACCACTGATCCGTTCAGAGGGCGTGTGCCCATCAAAGAAGAGGAGTTGTGTGACTCGTAACAGTGAGGTTTGGTGTGTGCCGAACCACTCATTCCACCCAGCGGTATTTTGAGTAACCTCATGTTTGAAGCAATGACTGGCAACAACTCATCCACCTCTTTCAAGATCCCATCGATCAGTGATCCCACGTCTATGTATTATCTGAGCTCCTCTGACAGTCCAGGTATGCTTCTAAGCCAAATCATTCTTAATGGAGAAAACTATCATATTTGGGAAAAGGCCTTTCAAAGAGCTCTAAAATCTAAAAACAAATTGAGTTTCATTGATGGTACTCTAGAGAGAGCTAAGGTTGATGACATTGATAAGAATACTTGGGATAAATGCAATGCTATGATTATTTCATGGATCTTTAATTGTGTTGACAAAAGCATACAAAACACTATAATTTCCTTTGATGATGCTAGAGAGTTGTGGACTGAACTCCAACAGAGATATCATCAAGGACATGGTCCCCAAATATATCAATTGGGGAATGAAATGAATTCAGGCAAGGGTCACTAAGTGTCACAGATTACTATGCTAAACTAAAAGGAATATGGGATCAGCTAGACCAGTATACTAAAACCGACACGTGTGTGCGGATCGACGTGTAAAACGTTGATCAATATACTGGAAGAAAGGGAGAATGAAAAAGTCTATAAATTTTTGATGGGCCTCGATGATTGATATGGTACTGTCAGATCAAACATTATAAGCATGGACCCACTGCCTTCACTCACTCGCTATTTTGCCATGATATCAAGAGAAGAATTGCAATTGAAAGTGGGGCAGCACGAAGATCCAAGGATACAAATTGCTGCCTTCGCAAGCCAAGGAAAGTTAGATCAAAGGAGAGAAGGACGAGACTCTACTGATCTACCCGTAGTTTGTGCTCACTGCAAGAGACCCAGACATGACAAATCCCATTGTTTTGAAATCATTGGGTACCCGGAACACTGGAAGAACTGAAGCGGAGGTAAAGGAGGCCGTGGTCGAGGATGAGGCAATGGAAATCGCAGAGGCAAAGGAGCAACGGCCAATGCCATCCAAGGCCGAGCAGGTGTCGTCACTGAAGAAATGGGAGCGTCAAGCAACACTGTACAGATGACGTCCCTCACACAAGCTCAACTTGATCGGTTAATGTCTCTATTGGGTACAGGTGATTCAAAAAACATGATCCATGATGCACTGTCTGGTAAGAAATTTTCCTTGGTTCGCTTATCGAATTAGATTATTGATAGTGGTGCGTCACACCACGTTTCTGGTAATCTTAAAGACTGAGAATATTCGAGAGGCTAGAAGGGATGAAAGAGTCGTCATCCCGAATGCAGATTCTTTGAAAGTAAATAAAATATGAGACATCATGATTGACAGGCATATCAAATTGAAAGATGTTCTTTATGTTTTGGATTTTAAATGTAATTGGATATCTTCAAGAAAGTTAAGTGAAGATATGGGTTGTGTTATTACTTACTATTTGAATGTTTGTGTAATACAGGACCCCACCCGGCGGATGCTGATTGGACTGGGTGATCTCAAGGATGGCCTATACTATTTGCGAAACACACATAGTGCTCATGCAATGGCCTCCAAGAAGAATACAGAGGAGCTGTGGCACAAACGTCTAGGACATCTTTCTAACAAAAATTTATCCTATTTATCGGGTGTGGTTTCAACCGTAATAATAATTATGATGAGTATTGTGATATATGTCATCGTGCGAAGCAGACACGAATTTCATTTCCTTTAAGCGACAATAAAGCTTCACGTGCATTTGAATTAGTACATTGCGACCTATGGGGTCGGTATCATACTCCATCTCTCTCAGGAGCCCATTATTTCTTAACCATCGTGGATGATTTTACACGTACTACGTGGGTGTATCTTTTGCATGATAAATCAGAAACTCAAAAGGTCTTCATGTCCTTTTGTGTTATTGTTAGGAGACAATTTGGGGTTGATATCAAGATGGTTCGTAGTGACAATGGAACAGAATTTTTTGGGACTCTCAATGAATTTTTTCTCAGCCAGGGAATCATTCATCAAACCTCTTGTGTTGAGACACCGCAACAAAATGGGAGAGTAGAAAGGAAGCACCAACACATCCTCAATGTGGCAAAAGCTTTACGTTTCCAGGCCAATCTACCTTTGAAATTTTGGGGAGAGTGTATTATGGAAGCAGCTCATCTAATTAACTACACTCCAAGCAGCGTATTAGGAGGCCGCACACCATTTGAAATGTTGTTTAGAAAAACACCCAATTATTCTCACATTAAAGTTTTTGGGTGCCTTGCGTATGCCAAAAGGCAAGGCATTGGAAAGGATAAGTTTGGAGAGCGTGCCGAGAAGTGTATTTTCGTTGGATTCCCGTATGGAAAGAAATGATGGAAAATGTATAATTTGGAGAAAGGAGATATCTTTACATCTCAAGATGTACACTTTTATGAAGAAGTCTTTCCTTTTAGCAATAATGAGGCACTTCGAGGAGAACGACTTCCAAGTGAGAGGGAGCATGTGATTGTGGAAGATGAAAACGAGCCGTTTAGGGATAAAAGGAGTCTTGTTGGAGGTAATGGCAACCAGCATATGGGCACAAATGAGGAAGGCGTCCACACAACTGACGAGGAAGCAAATTCGGAAGAACGTCAAGGAACAAGTGCGTTTGACCAAGCTGCAGTGAGCACACCACAAAGAAATGAAAATGAGCAATCTGTTTTGCGACAAGAGCGACCTCAACGAGAAAGAAAACTGCCAGGGTATTTAAGAGACTATGTGTGTGACGCATTGTTACCACCATCCAATGTGAACTCAGTCCGAAAAGCGGTTGCAGGTAAGGCCCATTTCCTAACACACTACATTTGTTATAGTAAGTTTAGTCCAACTCATAAAGCTTTCTTAGCGGCCATCGATTCTCATGATGAGCCAACCAGTTATGCACAAGCGGTCAAAGATGAACGATGGATTAAGGCAATGGACAAAGAGGTTAAGGCCTTGGAAGAAAACAAAACATGGGAAATTGTGAGTTTGCCCCAAGGGAAGAAAGTGGTTGGATGCAAATGGGTCTACAGAATTAAGTACAAATCAGATGGAAGCATTGAATGTTTCAAGGCCAGATTAGTTGTTCCAGACTTCACTCAAAAATGGGGAGAGAATTATACAGAGACTTTTGCTCCAGTAACAAAGCATGTATCTGTCCATGTTTTTTTAGCAGTGGCAGTAACAAAAGGATGGGAACTTCATCAAATGGACGTAAACAATGCGTTTCTGCATGGTGACCTCAAAGAAGAAATTTACATGAAGCTCCCGCCGGGCTTCAACTCCGAAAAATCAAATGCAGTATGCAGGCTACAAAAGTCTCTGTACAGCCTAAAACAGGCCTCTAGAAACTAGTTCGCAAAGTTGACAGCATCCTTGCGTGAGTATGGTTTCAAGCAATCCACTACGGAAAGTACTCTTTTCATATACAAAAAGGGAAACATCTTTCTTGGTCTCTTGGTGTACGTTGATGATATTATACTAGCTAGGAACAGTTCAGAAACGTGTGCAAAATTCAAGGTGTATCTCAATAGTTGTTTCAAGATAAAGGACTTAGGAAATTTGAAATACTTCCTTGGAATAGAAGTAGCTCGGTCTACTATTGGACTATTTTTGAATCAACACAAGTTTGTTCTGGACATTTTGAAAGAAACTGGACTGACTGGATGCAAACCCGTAGACACCCCAATTGAGCAAAATCATCATTTGGGGTACACCAATGGGAGTTTTCATTCTGATCCAAATCAGTACCGAAGATTGGTAGGACGACTGTTATACTTGACAATCACGAGGCCCGACATCACTTATGCTGTGCATGTGCTTAGCCAATTCGTCCAGCAACCCCGAGTTGAACATTGGAACGGCCTAGTACGCGTTCTGAGATATCTCAAAGGATGTCTAGGGCAAGGTATATTGCTAAATGGTGAGAATGATATGGTATTACGAGGATACTGCAATGTAGATTGGGCGAGTTGTCCTTTGACCAGAAAATCAGTAACCGGTTTGTACTTCCAGCTTGGTTTTTCCCCTATTCTTTAGAGGAGCAAGACACAACCCACAATGTCTAAATCCTTGGCAAAAGCGGAATATAGAGCCATGGCCATGGCTACTAGTGAAGTGATTTGGTTGCGGAGATTATTGAGTGAATTATTAATACCACAGTTAGGAGCCACTAGTCTTTTCTGTGAAAATAATGCGGCTTTACACATTGCAAGCAATCCCGTTTTCTACGAGAGGACTAAACATATTGAAGTAGATTGTCATTTCGTACATGAAAAACTGCTTTCTAGCGAAATTTTACCGCATTATCTTCCATCACATTTACAGTTAGCATATTTGTTCACTAAAGGTCTTGGAAAGCGCCAATTTCAATTTCTTCTTTGCAAGTTGGGCATTTCGGATCATCATGCTCCAACTTGAGGGGGAGTAATAAGAAAGTATGATAATAGGAAGGTGTATAATATCCTCTATAATTAGAAGTGCTAAATTATAGAGGTGACCGTTAGAGACTTACTTTCTTTTCCACTCTATAACTTGTATATATACTGTAGCCATCGTCCCTCTAAGACACAAGTTCATGAGAATAATATTCTCCTATTGAAGTTCTTCTCTTTCTTTGAGTTCTGCAATTTCAGTTGTCTCTTTCTTTAGGGTTTTATCATATTTCTTTTTCTGCTCTGAATTCTGTTTCGGTTATTATCTTCTTCATGGTGTTATCACTATTACATGGATTAGTATCACAACCGTTTATAGTGATTTGAGTTCTATAGCTGGTACAAGAGATAAGTTCTCAAAGAAAAATGAGATAACAACAAAAATCCGAGTAGGGATCTCCATGAGTGCTTATCATTGATGGGAGGACCTTTTGATTACCTCAAGAACATGTATAAATAGAGATGGTCACCACTCGACCAAGCGTTCAATTTCAATTTGTTTCCCATCTTATTGGAGGCTTGGAGTCGAGTGGAGACTTGTCTACGAATTAGATTCCGACCGGATCAAGTTTCCTACTTGGAGAGATGGAAGGTACGTTTTTCTTTGATATTTGAATATATATTTGTTGAGATTCGTCTTTAGGTCCAATTTCCACTGTTTTTATCTTCAAAAATCATCAACTATAGCCTATAGCTACGGTTCAATTAATCCGTGATTATAGCACATCTATAGCTACGGTAGTTGTCCGTAGCTAAAGGATGGATGCAAACCGTATGAGCCTTTAGCCATGGAATAAACAGTACCTAAAATATGCATATAGCTAAGATTTTATGCTGTCTATAGCTATTATTCAAATCTATAGCCACAGATTTTTCTTAAACTATAGCTAAAGTCTGTTATTTATAACTATGGTTTGTTGCAAAACCGTAACTAAATGCACCACCTATAATGACGGTTTTTTGAAGAACCGAAGCTAAATACTTCGACTTATAGTTATGGTTTTTGAAAAACCATGGCTAAAATATGCAATCTATAGCCATGGTTTGTTGCAAAATCATAGCTAAATACACAACTTATAACCATAGTTTTTTGGTAGAACCGAAGCTAAATACTTCAACCTATAGTTACGATTTTTAACAAATTGTGACTAAAATGTGTGATTTATGACCACAGTTTGTTGCAAAACCGTAATTAGATCTAGTTAATCTATAGCCACGGCTTCCGATAAAGTTGAATGCATGTTAAAGTCTATAATAAAAGAAGTATCCACTATCTCCAAAATGCTTTAAGAGCCATTTGTTGCATGTTTAACCGACAAAGGAAAGCAAATAAAAGTCGGAACAAGGATTATTTTTGATGATTTAATTAAATATGCAATACACAATGAAAAAAGTGAAGGAAACTAGGTAGTAAAATTCATTAGTTGTTTGTCAATGCAAAATAAATTTTGAATTTCTAATTACTTGAGTTCGGTGCACTTGTTTAATTATTTCCTTATAAGAAAAAGGAAAATAGATTACATAGAGGTTATAATATTGATTCCAAGATTCTTTAATTTCAGTTGTGTCTTAGTAGAACGGAGGAAAGAAAGTTTAAGTTAAAGATGATGGTATCGTAGTATCATATGGTCGTTTGGGCATCGCCTAATCTTGATTTTTAAAGGGATTTTCAAGTTATAATTTGGTTAGTTTATATTGAATTATCTTTAGGAGAACTATAATTCCTTAGTTTGCCATAAAATGTTGCCTTAACACCTATTTAGGTTATATTGTGTTTTCCTTTTAATAAATTTTATGTTATTATAAAAAAACATAGATGAAGTGGATATGTTTTCTTTTGCTAATCTATGATTGATTTTAAGGCTGATATAGGTTGGTTTATTAGCTTAATTTCTAGGCTAATTAGGTAACTTTCTTGATTGTAAAAGTTTGGGTAAGATTGAGCTAACTATGGGTTTAGTCATAAGATTGTTAGGGTATTTTGAGTTAGATCTTAAATTATAAGGGTTGGGTGAAAATAACCTAATTTTGATTTAGGTTTTTGACTACTATGCCTAGGAGAAAATAGGATGATTTGGTTGCTTAGAAGGGGTTGATTATAAACTAATTCTAAATCCAAAATGGGAGTGGTTTTAAGAATGACTTGGGACATAGTTCTGCGATGAATTAAGCCAAGATTAGAATGGTTTTGAGGCTGAAATTTGGTAAGCTTTAGTTTAGTTCCTAGGATAGTTGCATAGATTTCATAGTTGTAAAAGCTTGATGAGATAAAATTGGCTCCAAATTCAGTCTTAAGGTTGTAAGGGTGGTTAGAGTTAGGCCATGGTTTGTAAGGGTTAAATGAAAATGAACTACTTTTGGTTTAAGTCTTAAACTAGTAAGAATAGGTGAAAGTGAGGTGATTTCGTTGATTGGAAATGATTGATCATGAATTGGATCTATGGCTGAAATAGAAAGGGCTCTAAGTATGACTTGAGACGTGATTTCTAAGCATATTTTGGTATAACTTTTTAGGATAAAATGTGATTGGTTTCAAAGTTAAATTTTAGTTGGTATTAGTTTATCTTTTAGGCTAGTTGCATAGGTTTTATCAATGTAAAAGACTTTATGAAATTGATTTTGGCTTTGGGTTTGGTCGTAGGTTGCAAGGGTTAGGTGGGAAAGAGTTGCTTTTGATTTAGGTTTTGGGATGGTAAGACTATGTGAATTGAGGTTGAGAATGGTTGGTCATGGATTGGTTCTATGGCAAAATGGGGGTGCCCCTAAAAATGACTTGGGGTGGTTTTTATGCTAAATTTAGTTCAATATTTTGGGCCAACATGGGGCATTGGATAAGTTTCTTAGTTCTAAATGCTTATGGTTGTAACCATGTTTTAAGTTAGATATTGGATTTAAGGGTTGGGTGAAAATGGTCAACTTTTGGTTTATCTTTTGGGCTTCTAGGCATAAGTAAAAATGGATATTTATTTGGTTGCTTGGATTATGTTAATTATGGATGATTCTAAGGCTTAAATGAAAGTGGTTTTAAAGATCACTTGGGACATGGTTCTAGGTTGAATTGGGTCAACATGTGATTGGTTTAATGGTGAAATTTGAATGGTTTTAGTTTAATTTATAAGATAGTTGCTTGGCTTTCATAGATGCAAAAACTTGATGAGATTGAATTGGTTGTGGATTTGCTCTTAAAGTTATAAGGGTAGTTTTTGTTGGGTATAGGTTGTAAGGGTTAGGTGAGAATGAATTGCTTCTGCTTTTGGTTTCTTGATACATAAAACTTGGGTGAGATGGAGTCAACTTTAGATTGGGTGTTAAGTTGTCCATTGGGACTTTTTATAAGTTAAACTAGGACATGGTTTTTGGAATGAAAAATGTGGGTTTAGTGGTTTAAGAAGGTAAGTTACCTGCAAAGAAAGAAAACACTTCTAAAAGGAGCCAGGATCAAGGCACGCCACCCATCATTTCCAGTTCAAATTCATTTAACCACCATCAATATCATCAACCATCAATAGCAATGAACTTGACTGCAAATTCATTTAAGGACCAAAAGGGTTTTTTTTTGGAAAAAAAATAGGGCAGGACACCTATCTCAAAAAGATACCCAAAATAAAAAAAAATCACCTCAATCGAACATCAGAGTGCAAAGTTATTGCCTCCTGAACTTTGCATACACAGTCAATATGCAATTCGTGACCTAGTGACCAGTCGAACGGGTTGGTGGTTGAACTGGATAGGGTTGGATAGTTCTTAACCAAGTCAATGGTTTTTTATAGAACCGAATCCGAAATCATGGTTGGGTAACAGTTCAAACAGTTCAACCGGCCAAGTCAATAACGGGTTAAAAACATTGATTTAAGGTATAAGATAGATAGATGTGTATGTGTATAAACACATATTTTATCATTAAATAATGTATAATGTTATATGTATTACTTTATGTTCAATTTATATTTTTAATTTAGTTTTTTATTTTTTTATAAAAATATTAAAAATTGCAATTTGAGGCAAAAAGGGAGTTTTTTCGCGAAAATTGCAGGGCAAGTGCCTTGTGGCACATAGATCTTGAAAAGTTACCCAAAAAATCACCCCAACCATACATCGGAGTGCAAAGTTATGGCCTCCACAAGTTTGCATGCATTGAGTGTGCAACTCGCAACCTAGTGACTAGGTCGAACAGGTCAACAATTAAGCCAGCTAGGTCAGACAGTTCTTGACTAACGGAACTAGAGATTCTAATGCAAGTGGTGTGGTAAGGCTAAGTGTGATGGTCTCCTTGAAGGACGAAGAAAGGTTGTTGAGTAGCAAGGGGGAACAGGGGTCATGGTATTGATAGAATTGTGTCCCTATTACAGTCTACCCCCTTTTTATAAGGGGAGATCCCGAAGCCTTGAAGGGAAGGAGCCAAAAGAGATTTGACTCTTATTTGGAAAGGAGATCTTTGACCCGATGTCGGTTATCAGGAAGACACTACTGGGGGTTTGACATGTGTCACACAGAATCTTTCTAAGACAAAGTTTCATATTGTCTGAGGATTCCCTTAGTGCATGTGCGCTACTTCCCTTTACGGGTCTCCTACATCAACGTGGCACGGGTGACGTCAAAGTTAATCTGACAAGTTTCTCTTAGTTTGCTAGGTGTCCTATTGTGAGCGACTTTGGTTCATCATGGTCGTGCGACAGTCCTTTAGTCATTGCAAGTTCACAATGGCTTCAAGCTCATCGCAAACCTGGGATAGGTTATGGGCTCATCGCAAACCGTTGGTGGTTTTTTTGTCATCATAGGTGTTTCTGTAATTCTGGTTTGATGCCTTCATCACAATTATGGATGTAGAAAACCACATGTACTTACACAAGTCAACCATTTTTTATCGTATGACGGGTTTTGACATAACCGGACTCAGAATCCTAACCAACCGGGTGACGGTTCGAAAGGTTCAACTGGTCAGGCCAACAATGGGTTGAAAGCACTAATGCCTAGATATTTGTTGGGTCAAGTCGAAGGCAAGTTTAAAGCACTATGCCTAGACCTAGCCCTAATTTTTGGCTCCAATGAGGGCCAGAGCCCTAGCTTGGGCTTGAACACAAAGCCTAGGTCTAAGCATGGAATTTTTCAAATGGCTAAAATGGTCACCTTTATTTTTAGTATGGTTTTATACAATGTTCAGATAACTAGACTGGGCAATGACTCAGAAAAGAGAGAGGTTCACAGGTCAGAAGTTCAAATCGGGGTCGAACCATGATGACGCAATATATATACATACATACATATATATATATATTTTAAAATTTGACCTAGAACCAATTTTGCCTCTAGGTCATAGGTCATCGGTTTAACTGTCTATGCCACATCAACATCTATGTATGTATATGTATGTGTGTCTATGTACAAATACATATTTTATCAATAAATATTGTATAATTATGTTTTAGATATGTTATATGTATTGTTTTATATTTAATTTATGTTTTTAATTTTTTATTTATAAAAAATATAAAAAATGCAATTTGGGACACATAGTATAGAAAAGTTACCCGAAATAAAAAAAAAAATATCACCCCAATCGAACATCGGAGTGCAAAGTTATGGTCTCGAAAAGTTTGCAAGTGTTGAGTATGCTACCTATGACCCAGTGACCAAGTTGAACGAGTCAACGGTTGAACTGGCCGGGGTTGGATGGTTTTTGACCAAGTCAACGGTTTTTTACCGACTAATGGGTTTTGATATTTAACACTACTATCCCCCACTTTTTCCTAAATTATCTTTAATTCWTATTTATTTGCTAAATTATCTCTCATTCCTATTTATCCTATTTATCCTTTTCCCCATTCCCCACTTTTTATCTATATTTATCTAAATAAAGTTTGAAAAAAAAATTAAAAAATATTTAAATACTATAACAACATTATGTAATAACAAAACAAATTATAATTTTATGGATCATTCAATTTAATAACTAAGGGCCTATTTGTTTGCTCTGATGACATCTAAAAGTGCAATAATTATATTTAGAGGTATATTGGTATCGGCGAACTTTTCTTTCCTCTAAACTTTGAATGTAGATAATGTTGTTCTGAATTCTGAAAATTGTAAAAAATTATTAAATGTAGTATAAAAATCACTAATTATTAATATTTAAAAAGTTAAAATATAAAAATATAAAAAGTTGTCTACTCTTATGTGCTTCTATTTTCTAAATTTYGCTTAACAAAGCCTATGCATTATGCGAGTGCCTGCTAGTTTTTATCTATTTATTAAATATTTTATCAAAAAATGTAAGATTTAAAGAGGGGGAATTGAATGAGGTGGAAATTGTAGTTCAAACTACATTTTAAACCTCACAATTAAATAGGGATGAAATTCAAAAATCGGGTATTTTAGTCAAAAGAAAGTTCCATAATTTTATTCATATTTTTAATAGTAGTGTAAAAATTAGGGGTGCAACTTTTCCGGGTTAGGGTTGGGATTTTGTCAAAATTTCAATAGACCCAACCCAAAACTCGAGCCCAAAACAGTATAAACTATTAACTCAGGCCAACCCGACTTGCACCCCTAGTAAAAATGGTGTTATAGATGTGTTCAATTTTTTCTATAAAATTTTTTATTTCTGTGTATGTAAAAATAATGTTATTTACACTTATTTTTTGTTTAATGTGTTAAATATATAATATTATACATGTGCCCAAATGTTTTTTTGGTAAAATTTTTGTGTTTTTTATATTTTATTAATTTTTATTATTTAATTATGACATTAAAGGTTGATAATTTTGACCCAAAAGTTGAACTATTGATCTTCGCTTAATAGGAAAATAATTTCATTCTTGGTTAGTTTTAGATTATGTATTTCATTTTCATCATTAATAAAAATAATTCTTGTTTTTTAYAGTTGTTTTTTTAATTTGATTGATAAAAAATTATCATAAATGTGTCTATTTTTTCTATATTTTTGTAATTTTCTATATTTTTATATTTAAAAATTTTATTATCAAACTATAACTTCATGGGTTGGCCAATTTAATTTGGATAGTTGAATTGCATAGTCACCACTTAGATAAAGAATGATTTTTGTTTTTGATTAAGTTTTAAAATATATGGGTTTATATTGTTAAAAGTAATGGACATATATCTAATTAGTAGCATTTATTAATGAAAAATTAACTTAAATGTGGGATTTAATAAGAGAGAATGGAAGTTAAAACCTTAAATACAAGAGTTAATGAGAGGGGATTAAATGAGGTGAAAAAATTTAATTGCAATTATATTTTCAATCTTCATAATTAGAGATGGACTAAATAACAAATGGTTAATTCCTTAAATACAAGAGTTAATGAGAGGGGATTAAATGAAGTGAAAATAATTAATTGCAATTACATTTTCAACCTTCATAATTAGAGATGGACTAAATAACAAATGTGTGCATTTTAGTCAAGAAAAGTTCCACACCCTCATTCATACTTTTTATAATAGTATAGATTTTTACCTTTGAAATCAATTCCCTCATACCGGATATGGTTAATGGTATGGCTGTTAGTTTAGTTCTATTATTCATCCTAATCTGACTATTCTAGAGGTTAGATTTTAACTTGGTTTTAGATTTATGAGGATTGGAAGCTCATTTGGTTGTCTTAAGCAAATAAAGAGGCTGAATAAGAAAGAAGAAAACGGATGAGGCTTAGGGATTAGGCTTTTCCTTGCAAATTAGAAGATTGATAAGAATGCCAAAAGGATGTTTAGCTCGAGGGGTTGATGCTGGTCCAGAGAGGAGGCAGGCTGTAGAAAGTGGGGGAAATCTGAAACCAAAAGAAACTTAGGAGAAAATTAAAAGTAAATAATAAGCTAATGATAAAATGATTGATTGGGAAGGTTCAGTAGATAGCAGGGCTTCTTTCTGTTTAATAGAATAAGTAAGAGAAAAATTCAGTAAAAAAATATAAAGAAAAAATAAATAGGACCCCACTTAAGAGAATGATAAAATGTAAAGGTAAAAGAAAAACATAGTAAAAAAACGCACGTAATAATAATGACAACATGAAGTAGAGCTGTAGAATAAATTAATAAATGAACATAATAAATAAGTGTAAATCATAATTATATGAAAATAGTTTTTTTTTCTTTTGCGTTGGTTCATGTCTTCAGTTTGTCTGTTATATTACTACTTTGCTTGATTAATTCCATACTCTTATTTGTACTTGTTTGGAATCTTGTGCAAGCCCCACCTATCGGACCTAGGAGAGGGATGTCTAACCCCTTTCCTCTCTCATCCGAGTCTTATCCAGACTGGTTAAGCCTATCTCTCAGGCTATTGGAATCACTATTAAAACAAAATGGTTTTGAAAATCATTCCCGGAGGTCCCATCACCTCCATTTCCTTGATTGATGGGTGGTGATTCTAATTCAGCCCAAGTGAGTCATTTTCCAATGCTCATAACCGTGGAGAGCTCATGTATGCAATGTTTTGTACCTAACTTGACATAGCTCAAGTAATAAGTGTTGTGAGTAGATATCAATCGAATCCAAGATCCAAACATTGAACTACTGTGAAAATATATTGAAATACCTTAGAAGGACAAATAATTATTGCCCTGTCTTTGAAGGTAGTCATTGCAATTGGTAGGGTATACTGATGTTGATTTCTAGTCAAACACAAATGATAGAAAGTCTTCATCTGGATTTATCTTTCTACTAGGGTTAGGAGTTGTTATCTGAAAGAGTAGTAAGGGTCCAAAATGGATTACACAACAAATGCCAAATACATTGTTGTAAGTGATGTTATTAAGAAAGTTGTTCGGATGAAGAAATTCATCCAAGAGCTTGGTAGCACAACGGATAATGTGGTGGATCCATTGACAAAAACTACTAACGTAGAAAATAGTTGAAAAACACATGGGTAGCATGAGGTTATGGATTATATATTAGTTTGGGCGTGAGTGCAAGTAAGAGTTGTTAGACAATGTGTATGCCCTCAGCTCCAATTCATGTATTATACATACTTTTTATATGAATAAAAGAACATCTATTTCTTGTGTCATTAGGTTGTTATGCTAAATTGGACGATCCATGTCAGCATGTCTCTCCTTTAAGAGAAGATATTTATCCATTTTTTCCATTTTTTGGAGTTTTTTTATTTTCTTTGATTTTAAAAATATAAAGCTATAATTATTGCTTATTTTGATTAGATTAATAAAGCCACACACTATTACAGAGAGACATTTGGGTTTTCCAAGGCCTTCTTATTTTAATGCATGTAATTAGTACATTTAAAAAGACATCTAAGAGAGAGAGAGAGAGAGAGACCTTTGGGTTTTCCAATGCCTCTTATTTTTAATGCATGTTATTCTATTATTAGGTAACTTTGTATTAATGCATTTTTAATTAATTAATAATTTCTATGAGTTGAGACCTTTACTGTGCATAATGAACTCATTAAAAATGCATAACCTGTTTTTTATTGCAAAAATTACTAAATAAAAATGAAAAACATACAAACAATTAATTAAAAATCTAGAAAATTCAGAAAAACCTAAAAATAATTAAAATACTAAAATAATTAAAAATATTTAAAATTAACAATATCTTATATTAATAAGGGTATTTATTGAAAATAATTAAAAATTACAATTAAAAGTATTTTATTATTAAAAATACAAAAAAATACCAAAGCCAAAAATTATTGAAAATTAGTTGTATTTTTTATTAACTTGGAATTTATTTAGTTATTTAATTTATTTTTACTGAAAGCAAATGCAAATTAATTTTGTAGTGACTAATATGAAAAAATAAATGCTGAAAATACCAAAAATTATTGAAAAACTACTCATATACAAAAATTACTGAGTAATAATGAAAAAACGCCAAAAATTAATTAAAAATCCAAAAATTCTGAAAAACATAAAGCTTAATTAAATACTAAAAATAATTAAAAAATTAAATTAATTATGTTTTATTGCAAAAAATACTAAATAATAATAAAAAAATAATGTATTTTAATTATTAATAGTAATATAATTAACAATAATTATTTTTAAACTATAATTAACAGTAAGTATAATTTAAGCTATAAATAGTAGAAAATTACATTTAATTACCAAAAAGTTATATTTATTTACTAGGAAATTACATTTAATTAGTTTTAGCCAAGAAATTAGCAATATTTCTAAAAATATGATAATTTCTAGAAATTACTGCATTTTAAATAAAAACAATAATTTAATAATTACAATATTTTAATAATTAATAATAAAAAGTAACAAGTTGTTTATAACTTAACCTAAACAAATTAGATCTATAAACTTGTAGGCTCAAGCAACTATTTTCTTTTGAGTTAGGTCTAGTTGAGATAATTAGATTCAAAGTCTAATTRGGTATCAAACTTTTGGAATCCAATGATGGCTTTAGCGGATAGGGCCCATTTTAAACAACCCCTAATAAGTTCAACTTGGAAGTTATATGCATATATGGTAAATATTATTATATAATATTTAAACAACAAATTTTATATTAATATATATAGAATTGTTATATATTTTCTATACTAGACTAGAATTAAATAAAAAATTTAATTTGTAAAAAATCATAGTTTTATAATTAACATGGGCCTCTTTATTAACAAAAAATGTGCAAGCCTGAGCCCGACCATCGGACCAAGATCTTGAGCCCGAGCCCAGCCCTTATATAAAGCCTGAAGCTCGAGCTCGAGCCCAAAGTCCGATCTATACACAAAATATCTTAATTTTAGTATACTTTTATAAACTAATATTATATTAATTTAGTAATAATTTAATAAATTAATAAACTAATTTATATTTTTTAATAGTAAATTGATATTTATTAATAATGTAAGAAGCATATATACATATATATATTATTTATTATATATAACATAAGTATTTTTTATATATGTAATAGTATCGGCCTGAGCTCGGGCTTGAGCCCGGATTGGGCTTATTTGAGAAAGCCCGAGCTCAAGCCCACGAGCTTGAAATTTTTTCCAAGCCTGAAAAATAACAAGTCAGTTCGGGCCAGGCTGTCAAGATACCTGGTTCATGAATAGGTATAATTGTATATATAAACAATTGTATACATCAAATATCATATGAAATAAAAAGTTAAACATCTTTTTCAATTTTTTTTAAAAATGGGCCTCTCATAGCTTGGTCCGATCCGTGGCTTGGCCTGGCCCAAGGCTTGACCCATGGACTAGCCCAACCCACGACAAGGCACGGGCCCGTGTGGGCTCGGGCCATGGGCCGTGCCGAACCGGCCCCCCAAATTATCCTAGGGGAGAGAGACACAGCCCGAGATGCCTTATAGGCCAACATGGCATGGCCCACACTTTGTGCGAGCTGCATGCGGGTCGTATCGTGCCAGCCCAACAAGACCCAATTTACACCTCTACTTGAACCCACCCAATACTGGGGACGGGTCGAAGAAATTCGAGGATTCCCCATCCTTGATGAGGAGTGGGGTGCCTTGCCCCTAAACTCGCCTGACATTAAGGAGTGGTTGCCTTGCCCTGAACTTGCTTGACACTAAGGATGAGGTGAGGATGGGGTAGAGTGTCTTGACTACGAGGAGGGATAGGGATGGGGTGTCCCGCCCTAAACCCACCCCATTGTCATTCCTATATAATTGTTAATTATTAGTGAAATTAATAAAAATTTAGCTTTTATAATTATATATTTTTATTTATTTAAAGTTAATCAAAATTTTATTTAAAAATAATAAAAATTATTAAAATTACTACAAATTATTAATAAAACTATATTTATTAAAAAATATTTATTCATATTAAATTAAAAATAATTATTTTATATAAATCAACATTAAATGAAAAATACAATTATTAAAATTTTAGATATTAACAATAACTTTGAATACTTTTAGTTAATTAACAACAATTTTTTGTTATTAATTTAATATTAATTAATAGTAAATAAAATTATTAAATCTTTCAGATTTTTTCGTGCATCGCATGGGTCGCCACTAGTTAATATTATGTATAAGACCACATAGTTGTCATAATATGGATTTAAATATTCATAACCAATGAATACACTTGGGGAAGTTTATCCTAACAAGGTTGCCATTCTTTCATTACCAAGTGGAGTAGTGGGTCTCAGCTACTCAGGGTGTGATCTAAGGTATGAGGATGAGTGTTTACGAGAAACATTGAATTGAACCAAACCCAAAATGTTCTTAAGACTTTTTGACAAGTGGAACAATTAGGTAATGCTTTTAATTCTTAAACTTGATATTGATATCAGATTGAATATCAGACTTATCTGTCTTTGTTGTGCTAACTAGTAAGATTCTTCTAGAGTTAAATACCTAAATATGTTGGGATGTTCAAGGATGGTATGTCGATTAATGATCGATGTATAGGATCTGCTACTATGTTATTACATAGAAAATGCTTTGTACAACTTCTTTCTTAGAGTTTTGAATATACTAACAGTAGGTAGGATTATTCGAATCCTTGATAAAGGATCCAATGGTATTGGAAGTTAGGACACCATGTCATAAAGACAAAGAGGGAAAAAGGCATTCCCTTAATGTGGTGTTAAGTATAGATTAATTGCAAGTGATTAATTGGGCTATATTGACTTGATTATCACATAATAGGTTGAACTGATAAACTTGGGCCTTTAGGATGGTAAGGTCCTAAGTAGTTTAAGTGTTTAGATAATTAATGGGCCCAATGACTTATAACTATAACAATTATGGTTGAATTAACCTTGTCGGCTAATTAAATAATTAAGTGGATAATCCCATTAACTTATATAAAGCATGTGACGTGTTGGCTCTCCCATTAAATTGTGGGTTTCATTTAATACAGGTTGCAATCTCCTAGTTGGATGAGTGTTTTCTAGAATTATTAAAGTGTTAATGGATAACTAAAAGTTTCACATGAAAATCAAAGTCAAATTATTCAATAGATAGTCTAGTATGACTAGGATTTGATTAGTTTAACTAGCTACTTAGATTCCAAGCTAAAGGGTTGGATTAGGAGAGTGAGACTCTCTCCTACTTAATCATAAGTATGTTAGGAGTTGATGAGGGCGGATTTGGCCCTATAGTGAAATTGTAACACATGCCAACTAAGTACAGCCTCTTGACAACTAGACAGTTCGAGCTAGCTACAAGCAGCTCGGCATAGCTCGCCACAGGCAGCTCGGCAGAGCTTGCCACAGGCAGCTTTGCCACTTACAGATAGTTCGGCATAGCTCGCCACAGGCAGCTCGGTAGAGCTTGCCACAGGCAGCTCGGCAGAGCTTGCCACAGGCAACTTGCCACTTATAGACAGCTCGGCAGAGCTTGCCACAGGCAACTTGCCACTTATAGACAGCTCAGCATAGCTTGCCACTTACAGACAGCTCGGCATAGCTCGCCACAGGCAGCTCACCACTTACAGGCAGCTCGGCCTGGCTTGGCATAGCTCGCCACAGGTAACTGGCCACTTACAAGCAACTCGACATAACTCACCACAGGTAGCTCGGCGTATCGCAAGAAGATTTTCCAACTCGACATAACTCACCACAGGTAGCTCGGCGTATCGCAAGAAGATTTTCTACCTGAAAACCATACCTACCAGATCTGGAGACTGCACCCACANGCAACTTGCCACTTATAGACAGCTCAGCATAGCTTGCCACTTACAGACAGCTCGGCATAGCTCGCCACAGGCAGCTCACCACTTACAGGCAGCTCCAGACAGCTCGGCATAGCTCGCCACAGGCAGCTCACCACTTACAGGCAGCTCGGCATGGCTTGGCATAGCTCGCCACAGGTAACTGGCCACTTACAAGCAACTCGACATAACTCACCACAGGTAGCTCGGCGTATCGCAAGAAGATTTTCTACCTGAAAACCATACCTACCAGATCTGGAGACTGCACCCACATCTCTGGCCAGGCGGCGTCGTGCCTGCCAACTCTGACAACGCCTCATGTCTGATAGGGTCGTACCCTACAACGGTTACCTGCACCCACCAGCTCAGCCCTAGCAAGTAACGACTGCGGCAGAGAGTCAGAGGCGGTTACGCCAAATCTGTCAGGACACCGCTATATAAGAGCTCCAACCCCCCAGAGGGGAAGGGGGATGAAAAATGGAGGCAACCCCTGCTCTCTAGTTCTCTCATTTCTCTAATATCATCTTCAAGCTCTCTACAATCAGAGCGCTAACTTAGTCATCAAAGAGTCCCCGCTGGGTAAACACCCCCGGGTCCTCTGATTCAATTCTCGCAGGTTCCTCGGCTCCCGCTGTCTATAAAGAGGAGCAAATCATCTCATGCAGAGGGTAGTCGGGTTGCACAACACCAGGAGGCTCGCCACCAAGGCAGCACACCCAGTAGCTCATCAAGGTGGCTCACTACCAATGAGCTCGCTACCAAGTAGCTCACCACCTGGGAGCTCGTCACCAAGAAGCTCACCACCAGGTAGCTCACCACCGGGGAGCTCATCACCAAGTAGCTCACCACCAGGGAGTTCGCCACCAAGTAGCTCACCACCAGGCAATTCGCCACCAGGGAGCTYCATCATCCTCTGAGTCACAGGCCACCTAGGAGCAGGTCAAATGATGAAGTACTTAGCCAAAAGTTGATACATCATGAAAAAAATTGGTACGTGACCAGAAACGGTTACATCATGAGTCATAGATAGACAAGGAGAGGGCTCTTGCAGCTTTCTATAGGAGGGGATTGAATCATGCAAATTCTCCCCATCATTACTAAAATCAAATCAACTTTATGAAACCTTTTTAGCTAGGGTTTTGAACCCCATTTGACCAGACCTATTAAACAATCTTTCTATTATTCTTTTAAACTTAATTTGGGGTTAAAGAAATCAACCAAATTCATGTGAAAGGTCAGACCTTTGCTACTAAAAATTCTAAAAAAGAAATCCAAGACTACAACTAATTGTAGTGATTGGAGAAGATTTAAGCTTGGGTGCGAATATCACTTTTGATTTGTGCACTTGTGGATATCATAATTAGGTATTACACTCAATCTTGATCTAAATGATTTGATCTTTCTTGGTTCAAGAACCCAGATAATCCAAGAAAAATCTTTTGCAATTTTAGAATTAGGGTTTTTATAAAATTTTGAAAATTCTACTTCTCTATTTGCTAGAATTTTTGAACAATATGATTATTAGATGATCATCTCTTAATCTTTGACCATCTTATCATCCCTTTGGCTAATATACGTATAATTCAATTTCCAACCTAATCAAATTTGAATTTCTATCCGTTGAGGTCTAACTAGTTTCATCCTCATTTGATAGCATATTCTTTTTCCCGATTTTACTATAGCGCTCATGAGGGGGATGGTTCTCATAACCTTACCATTCCAATAGCTCTTATGTTCACCAACACTCTTGGTAAGAATCCTTAATAGAGCTTTAAAGTCCCTTGAGCATCTTGAATGCTTGATTTTTTTGGATACCGTTCCATTGGTTTTTCTTTGTTTGGATATGCAGGTAAATGCGTGATCTATTATACAATTGATGCTTTTGTCTATGTACTTGAAGAAAGTTTCTCTCCATTTGTCTATTCCACCCTTGGTTAATTTCGATCACTAATATGGCTTAGGAGTGTTCGAATCAGGTAGGCACAACGTTGTAAGCATATTAAATGAGCATTTAGAATTTTTTTTTTATACTTGTCCCTTAAAATACTCCCACCTTCCCTTGAAAAAGATTAATAACCACTTTTGACATTTGTCAAAAATATTGATTAAGTGCTCCTTTAACGTGCTTACTTTGGAGTCTAGATATCCTACACATTTCTCTATACGACCTATCAGAGTGAGACACACCAATGCCATAYCGGTTGAAAGATTTAACCATCAAGAAATACCATAACACAGTCAATATAAAAGATGCTCAGTTTAAAGTAAAATTTATAAAGCAAAAGAGAAATAGCGACAAGGACAAGTTTATGTTTTTTTACTGACTAACTGACCCTCCGTTACTAAAATTAGAAGGTTTCTCCCATGGTGATCTTACCAGGAATTTAGGAATTTATAATAGATAACTACAATTTTGATTTTGAAAGCATGATCAAGCTAATAAAAGGGAGAAGAAGAAGAAGAAAATGGAAAGCATGGCAGGAAAAAAGAGCATTTAGAGAAAGAGAGAGAGAGAGAGGGAGAGAGAGAGAGAGAGAGAGAGGATTGTTTGCTAGCTACTGGAGAGAGGAGACCCATCTCTCTCTCCTTCTCCTAACACCCCTTTGCCCTTATTATTCTCTCTTTTATCCATCCAATCTTCATCTTCTGCAATTATTCCGTATGTGTGATAAAAATCATGTTATTCTCGGAATGAAAGATTACAAAGAGGTTATCGATGAGCTCAATAGCATCAAGCTTTTGCGGTCTTTAAACAAAAACTTGACCGCCCAAGTTTCAAATTACCACTGTTGTCGATGATAGCTTTCTACACACTCACATTTCATAAGCGTCACCCAGAACTTATCAATGGTTCCCTCTTTTTTTGTTTCAATGTATTTTAAAATTTGAAAATTTTGTAAAACACGGAAAAGGAAGTAATTTCATACTGGTTAAATTGTTCGCACGTAGAAATCCTTCAACCCATATGGCATTGATGTGTCTCACTCTAATAGGTTGTGCATGAAAACATGTAGGAATAAATGTGCAAGATATCCAGACTCCTTACTTTGTTGTGCCTACTAGATTCAGTCCCGGCTTAGGATTGCTATTTTGTGCATAAAATGGTGGCTCCGTATTAAAGTATGGGTTGATCTTGATCATTATCCATACGACAAAGTGAACATAATAAATATTCCAAAACTGAGGCAATCCACACTTTGGATTTGGCAATGTCGTGTCTGGGCAAATCAGCAAGCATTCGAAGTAGGGGTGTTCACAAGTCGGGTTGGGTCGGTTTGAATCATTTTTTTCAATCGACCTGACCTAGTCAATTTATTTATTGACTAAACCAAAACTGGCTGACCTTGAAGAAAAACCGACACAAGGATCGGTTTGGGTTGTTTATTTAACCTCTCTTTTCTTCTCTTTTCAAAACTACAGAGTGAAGACTCCAATAGTTGTCTCTCCATTCCAATTTCCAAGAGTCCTTGACAACAATGCTTGTTAAACCGAAAAAGGTAATAAACAATACTAATAAAAGTAATAAATAACTTTATTTAACCTCTCTTTATTTTTTTCTTTTTTCAAAATTGAAGAGTGAAGACTCCAACAATCTAAGAGTGAGTAGGGGCTACTTAGTAATTACTTAAAACATATAGGGCTGGTTCGGTTCAGTTTGGTTTTCGGTTTTTTTTACATGAAAACCGAAAACCAAACTAATTTGTTGGTTTATTTTCTCACACAAACCGGAACCGACAGACGATTTTGAAAAACCGATCAACTTCGTTTGGTCGGTTTGACATTTAATGTGAACACCCCTAATTCAAAGAGTTTCCATCTCTCTCTCTCCCCCTGTCATATCAACAGGCATTCAGAGAATCTCCATCTCTCTCTCTCTACCCCCTATTTCTCTCTTTCTCTAAGAGAGAAAGGTTTCCTCTTTCTCTCTTCTCTAAGAGAGTCACCGTCTCTAGGTTTCTAGAGGTTCCTTCTCTCTCTTCTCTGAGAGAGTCTCCATTTCGGGGTTGTCCTTGGGTTCTTTTCTTCTTTCCATTTCAGTCGTTCCTTTTCTTCCCACTCTCTCCCTTTCTCCTCTGTTTTCTTCTTCCCTTCTCCTTTTCCTTCACTCCTCTCTCTTCTTATTGATTAACTTGGTCCAATCCTCCACTCTCTTTCATTTCTTCTCCTTTTTTTTCTTTTTCCTTGTTTTTTTGTTGTTCTTTTTTGCAAAGATTTTAGTACAGGAGGTGAACTGTTGGGCGGTGGCCTTAATTGCTACTTTGATTCACCACTGGTGACTATTTCCATATTTTTCTTCACCGGCACTTATAGTTCCGGGTGGATCCAGTTCCGATGATAAAAAATCAGTGATTACAATTATGGGTGGTTAACATTCTAGTTGGTTCTAGTTTTGGCGACAATAGTTTTGGTAGTTTCAGTTTCGGGTGGTTAATGTTCTAGTTGATTCCACTCCCGATGATAACAGTTCTGGCAGTTACTTTTACCGGGTGGTTAAACTTCTAGTTGGATCCAGTTTCGACAATAACAGTTCCAGCAGTTATGGTTCTAGACTTTTAATGTTATAATTAGTTCCAGTTCGTTAAAGTTTCGACAGTTATGGTTCTGGATGGTTAAAGTTATGATGAATCGCTATTGTATTTTTCCCTCTCTTTCGGTGGTTGGAGATACGTTCGTTTATCTCTTTTGTTGGTGATTTGGCCTCACCTTTTGTTTGTTGCAGAAGTTTCTTCATTTTCTCCTTTATCCATTGTGAATATTTTGTTCTTTCTAAAGACGTATTCTTGCTTGGTATTGTTACCACTTCTCTGTTTTCATACAATGTTTCTATACTTTCTTGCTTGATAATGTGACCACTTCTCTGTTTTCATACAATGTTTCTATACTTTCTTGCTTGGTACTATGACCACTACTTTGTATTTATATAAGTTTCATAATTGAATGAAATATGATGTTTTTTCTTAAAAAAGGGGTTATAGTTGATAAGGGCAACTTTTGGGATCTAATATCAATAAAAATAATCCTTTTAATATAATTTCTAAAATTGATTAACTTTTTTAAAAATATAACAAATAAGGGAAAAAACATTGTTCATCTTCTTCCTCTCCAAACCACCGAACAAATTATATTAAAAACAAAGAAGAAGAAGAAGAAGAAGAAGAAGAAGAAGAAGAAGAAGAAGAAGAAGAAAGAGGAGGAGGAGGAAAGAGAAAGATAGAGACCGGAGGTGGGGAGATTTGTCTGGTGGTCTGAAGGAGGAAGGAAAGGAAGAGGCTCAGATCATACGAGGGCAGAGAGATAGGGAGAAACATAAGAAATAGGGAGAGACAGAGATAGAGAGAAGGATAAGTAGAGGCCCGGATCATACAAGGGTGAGGCATGAGTGAAACGAAAGGAAGATTATGAAGAATGAGGAAACGTATATGCCTGGAAAAGGGGGCATTGTGAAACATTTGCTCTAATACCCTAGCTAGAAGCATAATGTACTCTAGTAGCTCCGCCACTATCACCACCAATATCATCTTCTCTCTAACCTTTAATTTTAAAACCCTGTGTTCTTCCTCACTACTCTTGACCCTTGTGCTTGACGCAGTAATAGCTTAAACCTTAAACCCTCAAAATGAAAATGGATAGCACACCACCTCACCTCACCTGCTTTTTCGATTCTAAAATGAAATTTGGGGAATCTCAAATCAAAGACTCAAAGATTGATGATGATTAAAGCTACATAAACTGCGGTCTTTTTTATATACCCAGCAAGAGGAGAAAGAGGAAGAAGACGTCAAAGACAGAGGGGACAGTTTTAGTTCAAATTACAAGTGTGGATTTGGGTGAGGGGGTATGTTTCCTGTTTTCCATGGCGCCAAGGCCTAGTTTCCAATGTGCTTTGATGACTGATGCCCAACAAGTTGTAACGTGGAATTTGGATAGAGACGTGGTCTTGTGGGCTTTCAAAATAGAGTGAGGAGAGAGAGATGATTGGGAGTGGCATAACATTCTTAGGAGTTGAGATTTCACAAATTCCATTTTAGAAACCGTTTTTGAGTTGAATTTTGTGGTTTGAAGGATGAAAGAGATGAACAGTGTTTCTACCTTTTTAGATATTTTAAAAAAAATTACCATATTTTAAAAATTATGTTAAAAAGATTATTTTTAGGGTAAATTTCTTAAACTACCCTTATGGTTTAGCTAATTGACTAAGTGTATCCTTACTATTTGAAAATTGACTTACGCTACACCTACTGTTTCTAACAATTGACTAATACTTCCTGAAGGGATGAGAGATCCATCGTATGGACGCACAAATCTTGCAGAATAAGGTGGGCGAATTTCAAAAAAAACATTCTCTCCCTTTCAACTGGGAATCGCATTCCCTATTTAGAAAATCATATTTTCAATGATCAATCTTGAACCATAAATTGAACCAGATCTAAACAAAAGCAGTAGGAGAGGATTATACCTGATACGGAGAAGTAATATCCCCCAATGGAGGTGTTCACGCCCAAGGAAGGATCCAAAGACTGCTCAAACTGAATATGGCGCAGTGTAGGATGGAGCAGAATCAGTAGTGTTCTTCTCCAAGAGCCTAGTCCTTCGCAAGAAATAGCAGGATGGCACGTGAGCACAGCTTCTTATCAATCCCTTCAAAGGAACTGATATCAAGATCAAATCTTGACTTCTCCCACTAATCTGGAGATCGAACTGGCAAGGTAGGTGGTAAGAAGAAGGAAGCGGCAAGAAAGAATTTCGCAGGGTTGCTCAATTCTTCCTTCTATGATTTCAGCTCTAAAGAGGATGTGAACAAAAACCTCTTCTTAAGGCTGCCGCCCCTTCCTTCTTTTGTAACCCTAAAGGATCAGCTCCTAATCTCATTAGGAGTTATTGATCCAAATCATAATTGGATCAGACATCCCTTTAGGTGATAAGGATAAACCCTTATCTTATCTGTAGATTGGATCAGCCTTCTTCTAATCACATTAGAAGGTTTCCAGATCTGGACTCTCTGAGTGGAAAGGGTTAAGACCCTATCCTATATGCTAATCCATTCCTAGAATTTGCCCCATATTTAACTACTTAAATTAGCTCAGTTAGAAATGGGCTTTAGGCCCAATAAAGTTATGTGCTCTCTTAGCCTTCCTAACTGTTGCCCAGTTGGGCTTCCTTGTATGGCGTGGGACCCAAGCATTGATCTGCACATCAGCCACATGGGTTCAGCCCAGCCTTTGTTACAAGGCCTGGCCGAATATACTGTTATGGACAGTGCACCTCCTGAAACCCATCACATGGGCTCTATGGGCCCAACACTTACCCTAAGTGGTTCCTGG
>NW_010729192.1:1741117-1785920 GCF_000365185.1 Nelumbo nucifera
GACTAGGCTTTGACTTCTGCTGTAGTAGATTGTGATCACCCGTACAATCTGTACTAGGACTGTCGAAGTCAGTCCTTCCACCTAGATCTGTTCCACACAGATCTCTCTTAGCAGCCGAATGGCTACTACCTGCTGCAAGGTGTCTAGTAGGGCATCGATTTCTGGAACAAACTTCCCTTGGGCCCTACAACCAAGGGAAACCCTAGATACAGACCTTGCTGTGCTCTACGGTCAGCCCTAGGGTTTCTTAACAGCGGCCAAGATAGGAGAGAGATAGGGAAAAAAAGGAATAGAGAAGAGCAGAAAAAGTGGTGGCTGTAACCAGACAGACGGATTAGTGCTCTGATACCATGTTTGCTGGAATACAGCAGCCGAAGAAGAAGAAGAAGAAGAAGAAGAAGAAGAAGAAGAAGAGAAGAAGATTTGAAAAAGGCAGCTATATCTCTTCAGCCRGCCCTACACTCTTATATAGATGATTATAAAATAATGTTACATTAATGGACTAGAATGCCCCTGATTAGTGATGGGACACCTAGACAAATAAAACATTAAACAAGTTTAGGCCCAATAACTAAGAACTTAAGACACAAATATGACTAACATAAACATTAAAAACAGCCGAACCAACATTTTCAAAAATATATCCAGCTATTTTTTATAATAATTACCGTTGCTTGGTGCAGTTGGTAAAATCATGGGTTGACAAGCATGAAAATTCTGTTTGGAGTCTATAAGTGGTTACATTATACTAAAATGCTGGAGGGTAGATCTCTATCCTGTGTCCACCCCTCCCAAGACCCTAGATAGCTGGGATTAACACTGAATAATGGCCTTTTTATAGTCTCTCTATGTGAGACACAGAGAAACATGTACAGACTTGCAGTGGTGGATAGGAAGGGGAGTTGGGGTAAAGGAGTTCCAAAACTCTTCCCAAATGAATGGTAAGAAGGATCAAAAGAACCAATTCCTAGTCATCTCATATAATAGAAGAGTAACACAAAGTTATCTCAGGCATTTCCAATCCCCAACACAAATCTTCCTTTTCAATCCTCTAGGTAGACTATTAACAAAAGTGTACCTCTGAACTGATCTAAATGATCTGTTCATCCTGGCTGCTAGTGATTTTTCTCTCCCTCATTTAGTCTCTTAGTGTCCATGATCCACAAGAATGATCTCTTACCCACTCAACCTCTAAGTCCCCTTCCACTTATCTCTCATTCTAGTCTGTTTGGTTTCTTCTATAGAGAGAAAGAGTAGAGAAGAAAATGGTAACACGCAAATGGAGGGAGAGGGTACTCTTATCTGTCAACTAGCCCAAAGAACTATGCATTCTAAATCTAATATTAACTGAAGTAAACTAATAATGGTATCATTCTTAGTACGGTACGTGAAAGAATTATACTAAATACATTAGTATGCTACTAATGTACAATAATATTGTACACTATATAGCAGAATCATCTTTTCTTTGTACAACTCTAGGCCCCAAGAATCATGTTTTCAGTGGGGCCAAGAACTCCATCTTTTTCACTGTTCTGTAACCAACCTGGCTTGAAAATGTGGCAACGAGATCTCTCCTTTGTCCTTTGAAATTAATTCCCACTCCTAATTCACCCGGTTTTCCTGTAGAGTAGCTATTACATTTGACTCTATAGAGCCTTGTGGAGGAGGGACCCCTTCATGCAAAATCAGCCTTGGTGTTACCATGTATTAATTTTTGTGTTTCTTCTTTTATCTTTGCCTGAGGGTGGGCCTTGGCACAATGGTTGGGTTGCTCTATTACAAGCTGGGTGACCTGGGTTCAAATCTTAGAAATAGTTTGTGTATGTGCAGGGGTAAGGCTGTATACATCTGTCCCTCCCCGGACCCCACATTGGCAGGAGCCTCGTACACTGGGCCGCCCTTTTTCTTTTATCCTTGTCTACTGTAGCTTATGATAATGCACATTGTAGTTTTTAATTTCCCAGAGCCAGCAGCAATGATCCATTCACTAAGCATCTTTTGCAACTGCAGATTGAAGCTTTGGTTGTTTCTTGCATATGTTGTATCATTTGTGTCTCTAGCAGCATCAGTAGGTCTACTGGTACAAGATGCACTTGTAAAAAGTGGACCTTCAGCATGGACAGGCACTGCTGGTGTCTTGCAGTGTGTGCTGGTATTGATCAGGTATAATTTTTATTCATGATCCTACTTATTTTCATGTTTCAACAGATAAGTATTATTTTATTGTGTGCATAAAAGTTTTGTAAATGGGTTAGCCAGGGTTTTGTCTTGACAGATACCTAAATTTAGCCATCTGAGAATATTTAACTAATCCAGATTGTCCATCAGATGAGGGATATTTGAAGTGCTTAGTGTTTACTTCTTCAGGTATTGACAAGTCCATACAATACCATCATTATACCTCTTCCCAAGAGATGTTGACTATTGGAATCTTTTCTCTTTCTTTTTTTTTTCATTTTTTTTTTAAATCTAAAACATGACCCCCTAGATGACGGGACCAACATTGGGTAATGGCCTTTTATGTTGAATTAGCCACTGGTTGAAAATTGCCTATGAGTAGAGAATGGAGAGAACATGTGAAACTTTCTTGATTACAGGTATGCCTCCATGAATAAGACTCCAGGGAACATGTGTGGTGAGGCATTCTAATACGCAGAGTTGTGAAGTCTAGTTCAGAATGCAAGAGGTGTGTGATGCAAGGCAGATTTTTAAAATTTTATTACAATATTTACAATAAACCAATGTTTATAATATTTTTTGGTTTTCACTTTTCATCTTTTGTATTATGTTAATAATGGGGAACATGATAAAATGGTTCCCCTACTTATATCTTTAATATTTTTATTATCAAAACTGGCATAAATGTGCATGCATATGATGTGTATGCCTCATTGGCTCTTGTATAGAGCACAATAAAAACACACACCTCTATGCTGGAAGTTTGCACCTCAAGTGTCAGTACTCCATTCTGTGCCTCCAGGTGTTTTCGTAGTGCCTTGCCTAGAGGTGTGCCTCCAGGCATATATGCCTCCAGAGATATGTACTTTAAGACTTACTTGGCAAACCCATGGTTTAATATTTGTGTATGCATTGGTGCATACCAATGTTTTAAAACTGAAACGCAACTAAGCATAAGGGTTTCCTGCAGCCCATGTCACAAGGTTTTAAGGTAATGCACATGCCTGAAGAAAGTGAGGCACCAACTATGAGAAAGAATTGGAAAAAAAATAAAAAACTTAAATATACCAATATGCAAATATAAATTCTGAAAGAAATAAAACCTTCTAGTTCAATTGGTAAAAAGTGTTGTGTTATTAACATGAGAGTTGTAGCCTTGTAGCCTCAAGTCCTTACAAAGGTTAAACTGTTTAAGCTCTATAAGACATAGATACAATTTAATATATGGTTTTATTCATTCAAACGCTATTTTTTTGAAGGTAACCGTATTGATATTAGTTGTAGGCAAAAAAAAGATTTGAATTTAGGGTTAATTCATCAAAACGGAGTAAGACACTCTACAAAATGACAAAACTGAGCCTGGCCTATGAGTGCTTTCTGAAAAGTTAGAGTATATGTCTTTATCAGTCTAGACTCAAATTATTAGGTTATTCATAATGCTACCATGTGAGGGATTTATTTTGTACTCTTATCTACTGCCTTTTTTTTTTTTCAAACAAGCAAATGGAACAATGATAAGATGGTTGATGTTGATTGGTTTTTTTAATATTGCTCTTTTGATTGGATACTCGGAATCACTCCAGCATCTTGTTTCTTGATCTAGTGCTCAACATACAATGACCTGTTTCATTCATTGATGATTAGAGATGTAAAAAATAGGTCAAGCTTCCTCCAGAAGTCAAAGAAAAGGCCAAATACATTATCTCAACTAAAAGAGGTAAGCTTTGGTAAAATAAGAAGCAAAATGACTTGTGACCAGAGTAAGATACAGGCAAAAACCATTATGGGAACATTGGCCCCCATTACAACTCTCACCTCCTTTTAGCCCTGCAAGCCAAATGGTCAGCGCATTTCTGGATCTACTTGAATGTAATGTTTACTACTTTAGTGTGATGTTCACCCTGGATGCCAGAGCTCTAGCCTCCATGATAGTTGCAAAGAATCCAAAGGGTCATCACTGACACCCTTCTAACAAACGACGGCAATATGAATCACCCTCCACCCTTACATGCATAAAAGTAGGAGTTCATAAATCTCCTAAAATAAAGCTTTATATTGCTGATTGAGTTTTGAAAGCTTATAGGGGTTGAACAAACCTTCTAAGTCTGATCTATGAAAAACCACTCCCTCCAGAAGGCCCTCAATTACCACAGAGCACTTGTCAATGCTGTGCTTGACATCAATTTTGTGATGGCCAGAGGGGGGGGGATATATTATATCCTCATTGTCATTCAATAGACCATGCATATATGTACCATTTCCTTCTTAATATATACATGCCTACTTACATTTGTGTGTATGTATATGCCTAGCCATGTTCATGTTTCTAAATTTTGGGGGTGGTTGGTTGTGTCTGGAAACACCATAATTTTTTTAGAAAAGTTTACTGATTTCATTGAAAAAAGAGAGGGGTACACAAGGAGGTGTATAAATACAAAACAGGAGTCAGACCCCTAAAGATTACACAGAAGGAACTTTGTCACAATACAAGGTCTCTAAAATAGAACCTAGTTTTGCTAATCCATTTGCTATGGCATTTAAATCCCTTGGAATCCAGAACAGAGATGCATTTGTAGAAGCCAGTAAGTCCCTTGCCTCTGCTAGCTCAGACGTGTTCAGAGGAATCAATGTAAATGATCTTAACAGGAATGCTGTTAACTTCCTGTTCTCTTCCCCATCCTCCCCACCCATCTCCAGGGATCCATCTCTCAGAAGGGAAGGAGCATGGACTCTAAGCTTTGATGGAAGTGCCTCAGGTAACCCTGGTGTTGCTGGCATTGGAGGAGCTTTAAGAGACGAGAATAGGAACATTTGCTGGGTGTACAGTGGACCGATTGGTATAGCTGATTCTACAAAGGCAGAAGTGATGGCTGCTCTTATAGGGATCCACTTAATCAACAGACTGGGTATTCAGAACCTCTCCATTGAAGGTGACTCAGCAAATACCATAAAATGGTTAGGAAAGCAGGAGGCTGGAAACACCATAATTTTGGGGGCCATCACTTGGTCAAATGGTAAAATCTCGGGCTGGAAAGTGTGAGAATGTCAGTTCGAGTCTGAGTGGCTGCTTTGTGCAAAAAATGCCAAGATTGGACCATATCCTGTCTGTCCSTCCCAAGACCCCAGATAGCTGGGACTAACATTTGGAAATGATGCTTTTGTGTGTGTGTGTGTGCGCCAACATATGACACTTGTGTCCATGTCCATAGATCATAGAAAGAAAGAAAAAAATGACAAGGTGAAGTGATAGAACATGTGAGAAGGCTCTTTCTCTGACAAGGGTGAAGCGATAGAACATGTGAGAAGGCTCTTTCTCTGACAAGGGAAAAAACTATAATTAAGAGAAATTGATTTTCTTTTTATTAAACCCTATACTATTATTGATCCTATATTACTATGCTCTGGCATTTGTCAACCTTATTCCAAAATCATAAATCTTGAGATTATTCTTTATTCTTTGGCCAGCTTAGCCATCTCAAAACCTTGGCATAACTTTTTCAACTTGAGGTCTTTACATCAGTTGTCTATGAATGCTAATGTGATGCATGTAATTAACCACATGTTGGTCAAAGATGTCTGGTATGTCCACCTGACCATGAGATGAAGCCTTAATAATTTTTTTATGATATTTTTCTTTATAATTAAAAATCACTCAAGTTTTTTTTTTTTTTTGTTTTGTTTTTTGTTCATTGTATACAACTTTCTTGATTTCTTCAGGCTGTGTTTGGAAAGAGTGCAAATAGAGTGTAAATGCAAATATGCAGAGTGCATTCTGGTCCATACAAATGCAAAGTTGATTTAGTTTTGCATTGACAAATTTACTTCCTTGCCAAACGATTTTTGGTTGTAATGGATGCAAATACAAATCCTGAGATTGAAATATACTCTTTTAACATTTGATCACTTTGACTGCAAATGTTTACATCCTTTTTTGCGATGTAAAATTTCCTCTCATTTTGGGTGCAAACATGCCTTGGAAACTGTCTTTTCTGTCGTTGTCAATACACAAATGAATTTTTGCCAAACACTAACAAAACTGAACCAGAGTACATATTTGCACTGAACCGGCATTTACACTCTTCCCAAATGCAGTCTCAGGAGAAAATGTATTGAAATCTTTTGGTATGATCTCTAAGCTTTTTCTGTTATTTTAGCGGGCAAGCACATCTAGTTATTACTTTGTGAGGTCAGTTTTGCTTTTCTGATATGCAACCAAGCAACACATAGATGGAGAGAGATGCTCACAGTATGCCCTGATCTTAGCAATAATCATGTCTGACAACTCCATAACCCATGAGTGAAGAATTAGACAATTGGTTACAGTTGATCCCAGGGATGAAACATTGGCAATATGGGTTCTAGAATGGTTTATTCTATTGCAGTTTTGGACTTATTAATCTGTACTAAAATCATTATTTCCATGGCTAATCATCCGGATCATTATTATGCACTGTGACCTTACTAACTGATATATTTATGCAGTGGGCTAATGTACTGGACGGCTCATTCAGATCAGAGTTGGTGAACCAGAAAACCTACCTCCTAACAGAAACATGTACATCCTAGATGTCTAGTTGATGACAAAGAGAAATAGTTCGATCTTTAATTCTTTATGGTGTTTGAGGTTGCTAGTTTCTTGTAAATGTGCATGTGTTTCTGTGTCRATGCTACTTCTCTTGAAATCTGCATATTCAAATGGACTCTGTTGAATACAACTCTTACTGAAGTGATGGATCTTGTTGAGTCACTTGTAAAACTGGAATTCAACCAGGTGCTTTGTAGTAGAATCCTGACATTGGTTGGTGAATTAGAGATTAAGCTGAGGTTCTACCCGCCCAATCATGCAACTTTACGGCTCAGTTCCGAAGGAGTACAGAAAAAATATGTAGAGCGCAAAACCTTGTATTTTGTATGTATTTGTACTGTACATGTTTGAATTTGTACTCTTTTCAAACTGAGCCTCATAGACTCTGTATTTGCAATCTGAACTAAATACAAATTTTGCACCTGATTTAGCTTTTCATTTGTCTGTAACCATGATTTGCACTCCTACCTTATACTTTACTACTTTGTCTCGTCTGCACTCACTAGCAGTGCAGCTTTTGCATCTTAAGAACTGATGCAAACAAGTCGTGCCATGTCTGAATTTCTATATATAAAATAAAACAAGCATGACTCTCATTTCTCCCTTACTATTTATCTAATTTGTATGTTTTTGTTTTTAAAATTGCACAAAATTATTCAAGTAGCTAATCAACTTGAACTCTTTAAGACATTCATTTCCCCATTAACTCACCATTAAGTTTCTCTTCTCTTCCTCATTAACTCTTTTGATTATCTTCCAATAACTCATTCCACTATACTCTCTCCTCTCAATTAACTATTTTCTTGTGACTTAGGTCTAATTCAGATATGCATCAACAAAAAAAAAAAAAAATCCCACACATAATGCAGGTAGTAGGATTATAAACAAATAGGATTTAGAATGGATCCAATTGCATCTGCATCTAATTATTATGTTGGATTTTGGATTTAATTCACAATCACCTTAGTTTGTTTGAAATGACTGAAAAATAAAAAGATTTAAAAAACTAATTATTTTTAAAGTATATATGTATAATAAATGTATATAAAAATAAAATATTAAATTTATCAATTATAAACGTTATATAATTATGCATCTATACTACTATAATAAGTAGGAATAGCTGCTCCCCATGGTTTTTGGAAATTTTCTTGACCAAAATGCTTTTATTTCTTTGAATTTAGTCATATTCTACCTTTAAGGGTAGAAACTGTAATTTCAATACAGCTACTAAGTTCATTTTATTTCCTCTCATTAGACCTATATTTATGATATTAATTTTCATTCTCTCTCATTCAATCCTATATTTAAGTTACCTTTGTTTTTTGTCATTACATTTCATTGATTAAATTCATAAACAATGATCTCAATGGTATAAAAACTATATTTTTAAAACAAACCGACAAATAAAACCATTTTTTTAAGTGTTGGCTAAATAGTTCAACAATTTTAGTCAAATAAGTTAACTCATGTCATACTTAAATATTGATGTTTTTAAAATATATATAAATACAGAAATAAAAAATTTGTAAAAAATTTTGGCAAAACTAATAATAAGTTTTTTATTAATGATAGAAGAATACAAAATTTAAAATTAACACAAAAATGAAACCATTTTCATATTGTGTGGCAGGTTAGTGGTTCAACTATTTGGTTTAAATGGATCAACCCATGATGTCATAGTTAAATAATAAACTTTTAAAATAGAAAATACAAAGAATTGTGAAAACATAAAAAATAAAAAATTTAGGCTCTAATATCATATATTAGTCATATTAAACAAAAACAAATGTGATAAATAGTAAGTATTCTTATTAATTATGTAAATGAAATACAGAGTTTAAAACCGATCTAAAAATGAAACCATTTTCCTGCCTAGATGGCAAGTCAATGGTTCAACCTTTTGGACCAAATAGGTTAGCTCATAATGTCATAATTAAATAAAATTTTTTGCAAAGATAGAAACAAAATAAAAATACAAAAAAAAAATAAAATAAAGAAATTTTATAGAAAGCATTTGAATAYGTATCTAATATTATATATTCTTCATATTAAACAAAAATAAGTGTAAAAAATAAGATTTATTTTATACTAATAATTAGGGGTGTCAATTGACCGAGTTTGGGTTGGACCCTATTTGAATCAAAATCAATTTGAATGGATTGGATGAACCAATAAGACATTGAATTGGACAAGTCTAGACTAAATGGTCCAAAGTATTTATTGGATTGGATTGGACCTTGTCCATCTATAATAGATTTATAATGAATTAGGTCGGGTTGAACCAATATGTGGTTTATTGACAGAAGATAAAAGTACGGGTGTCAATTGACTAAGTTTGGGTTGGACCCAATCTAAATTAAAACCAATTTAAACATATAGAAATTATGTAGAAAATTATGAACTTATATCTAATATTATATATTTATCATATTAAAAATATAAATGTGATAAAAAAAATATTTTTTATTAATGATAGAGATAGAATACAAAAGTCAAGAAAAAAGAGAATTAATATCTAACTTGTGACCCCATTAATTAGGTCAAATAGTTTAATAGTTCAAAGAGTTAAGCTGTTCTCAATGGTTTTTACAAGCAAGTAATTTGATAATAAATGGACCCAAAATACAGGTACGATGATGGGTCAATTGATTAACCGATTGGTTTGACCATAATATTAAAAGCATTGGTAAAAAATCAATGTTCTAAAAATTGAACAAATGTACATTTCTCCTTTTATAGGTTAAACCATATTTCTCCTTTAGTTATGATGTCATAAATTAAATATTAAAAATAAAAATATAGAAAACATTACAAAATTTATAAAAAATAAGCATGTCTTTAATATTATATATTCATCATTTTTATTAAACAAAAAAACATTTGAGAAAATGAGAATTGTTGTAATTAATGGTTTTTGAACCGCCGTTGACCTGGACGATTGGATTGTTTGGCCTGGGAACCGTCCAGATAATCAGTTCCGTTTTACCCCAAGCCCAATCCTTGGCTAAAAACCATTGAATCGGCCAGCGACCCATTGACCCGGGCGATCAAACCATCAACCTGTTTGACACATTCAATGGTTTTTGGTTGTTCATTCGAACCAGATGGTTGAACCGTTGACTCAGAAACTAGTGGCTAGAACGGTTCCAGTTCCTGGTCGTTTTTTAAAACATTGGTTAAAATACAAAAGGGAAGAAAAGAAAACAAATGTATCATCCGTAACCCATTGACCTAGACAATTAGGTCATCAGTTTCACCAATACACACCATGCTTTGATTACTCATCTTTATTGCATGGGTTTTGATAAGACRACTAAAATTATTATTATTACTATTTTTGTTATTATGCTATTATTATTTTTGTCATTTGAAACTACGAGCAACACGTGAACATTTACTAGTAATATCTATATGTATCAATAATTGTGTTACATAAATACATAAAATAATAATTTTTATTGGACACAAGTTTTAGTTGGATTGGATGGGTTTAAATCTACATCTGATCTAATTATTAATCGAATGCAAATTCTAACATCCAAATTCAAGATAATCCGATTCAAAGTTGAATAAGGTATTGGACTTTGGGAGTCCATTGACAACCTAGCGGGTAGGGTCCAAGATAAGCAACCCCTAAGCTTGACGTGGAAGTTATATACATATATATTTAGATAACAAAGTTTATGTTAATATATAAATAGAAATTTTTATATTTTTTATAATAGACTAAAATTAAATAAAATTTTTAATTTATAAAACACCCATAGTTTTATAATTAACATGAGCAAGCCTCTCCTTGTCCCAGGCCCAGACAAATATTATTATGCTTAATGTGTGGGCCGATTGGGCTAGGCAACCTTAAAAACTATTAATACACTCAAAATTCATTAGGCTAAACAATGGGGATTGCTCATCCCTCATAGCTCCTTTGGGCTTCATTGTTAATAATTTTATCAATCAAAACACAACCTAAAGTTTTAAGCCTCAAGCTTGGGCTTATATTAATTTAATTATGACTACAACCTAATTTTATATATTTACTAATATTTAAGTAATACTTACAAAACATTATAACATTTAATCATTAATTAAATAAATAAAATAGAACACTAATAGATAATATGGAAAAAATAAATTTTTATTAAGTAATTACTAGTAATCTATTATTTTTATTAAAAAGTATTAATATAATCAATCCAAACTACTAAATTATTAGATTATTTTTGTAATAAATCACTAAAATAAAGATTAATTATTTTAAACAACATTGCATTCCTTACAATAGTTATCAATTTTTATCGTTTTATTTTCCCTTGACAAATCCCCATGCATGGCACAGGTCCCCACTAGAATAACAAACAACATCATCTTTTTCTACATCTCACTCCTAAACAAATAACACATCATACATTCTCTTTAGTAGAAGGTGGAGGTGGGAACACAGGTTTTACTTCTCATAAACAAATAAAACATAGTTCAAACCTGAAGTAAAACAAAACTAGATTTTAAACTCTTCTGTGCACGATTGAAAACAAAATTCACACTGCAAGAAAACTGAGCCAAAGTCAAATAGGAAGTAAAAATGTAAAATAATCACCACTTTATATGAAAGAAAATGGATATGAGAAGAAAATTATTTATTTGGGAATGAGATAAGAAGCAAGGTGATGTGCAAAATTAGTATTTGGTTTAATTTGATAAAAGAAAACAGTCACAATTCACTTGGTTTAGTCCCCTGGTTTTGCCTCTTTTGAGCATGGTTGTCAAAATGTCAACTAGATCAGTCCAAAGCTAATACCATATTTAATTGTGATGCATGTCCCTTAACATACATCTCCGTGGGGAGATTGGAATCTCTTTGAGTTATGAATTAGCACACTCAGCATGGAAGTAGGGTTGTCAATGGACCTGTTTTGAATTGGACCGTATAAAATAAAATTAATTTGGATGGATTGGATGGACCAATAAGATATATTAAATTGGACAGTCCAGACTTAACGGTCCAAAGTATTTATTGGATTGGATTGGACTTGGCTCATTTGTAATGAATTTATATTGGATTGGGTTGGATTGAGCCAATATTTGGTCCATTGATAGAAGATGAGAATATAGGTATCAATAGACCAGGCTTAGATTAGAATTTATCTAAATTAAAACAAATTTGAATAGATTGGACAATCCATACATTGAATTGGACTGATCCAAAATGGTGCAAAATATTCATTGGATTGAATTGGAGCTGATCCATTTGTAATGGGCTCACATTGGACTGGATCGAATTGAACCATATCCAGTCCAATTGACACCCCTACATGGAAGCAGCTTGCAGAGGAATCATTAACAGAAACACTGGATTGGTCAAACCAGTCAACCACAAACTCATGGAGAAACGACTTGATCAGGTTTATTAGGTCCAGAAATGTCGCCAAGTCTAATATATTTAAGATAGCTGTATTTCAGTGCTGAGTGCTAATGTGGCAAGTTAAACAAAACTGCAACGGTAAAAACGCAGCTGCCAAATGGGTGGATTACTTGAGCTTGCTAGGTCTGTAAGCAGGCAAATGGGTTTAGTCCAGGGGGAAATGGGAAAATACTTGACTACTACCCTGTTGGAGGACATGCATCTTATCAAAGGCTTTAAGGTCTAGGATCCCAGCTTTAGGGCTTAAGGGATTTAGACTTTCAGATTTAAGGAGTTGGACTTTAGGTTATAGGGTTTTTAGGGTTTAAGGGAATAAAGGATTAGAGTTTAGATTTTAGAATTTAGGGTTTAGGATTTAGGCCCTATTCGTTTTTGGGGAACCCACTTACCTAGGTAAGTATTTCTCAAGAAACACTTATCCAGGTAAATGCATTTACCCATGTTCTTTTATTTCCCATGTAAATGAAAACAATGACCATTTTAGCTATAGAAAGATATTTTTAAAAGGGAGAATTTTGTCCCAATCAAGTATTGGCAACTTTCCAGGTGGAAAAGTTATTTATCCACCTAGGAGATGGGCATAGCTTACCTAATAGGGAAAATGAATTTTTCATGAACCTCATATAAATCTGAAAAAAAAAATATGAGTATCTCAATCAATGGGATTTTGAATCTGAATGGACCCTTATGTTTTAGGGTTTAAATCTGAAAATCAAGAGGCAGTAGGATGCATGTCCCCCAATGGAGTAGTAGCCAAATATTCTCATTAGTGCAGAAGCACCTCCTGAAGAGCCTGGTGGATGGACTGGATAGTCATGGCCAGCTCCTGCAAGATGGGTCCAGCAACTTGAGGCATCAACCCAAGTGCATATGTGCGGTATATATTATTTTGGCTTCTCTGGCTTTATAATAAAATGCCTATTGATAAAGAGTTTCATACAAGGTTTTAAAAACCGATCCGGAATAGGAACTGTTTCAGCCACCAGTTCCTGGGTTGACGGTTCAACTGTCCAGTTTGAATGGATGCTCATTTCAACTGAAAAAAAAAACTAAAAAAAGGCCAAAACCATTAAATGGGTTGAATGGGTCAATGTATCGCTGACCAAATCAATTGTTTTCGGCTAAGGACCAGTTAAAGGCAAGATGGAACTGGTTGCCTGAACAGTTCTTGGGCTAAACAGTTTGACCATCAGGTCAACGACGGTTTGAAAACAATGGTTCCATATCTCCAAGCCTATTTCATTTCTAGGGGTTGGCAATGTGTTTAGCTATATTATGCCAAGTTCTCATCAATTGCGATTACACCGTCAAAATTGTTCCTAGTACACCCCTACTCACATAGCACTATCATCTATAGGCGACCAAGAAAAAAAAAATTGAACTGAACTGAAAATCCGGTTAATCAAATCGATCAGTTTGGTATTTTTAAAAAACCGAAGGTACCAGTTTGACGATTTTGGTTAATTAATATAGAAAACCAATGAATAATCCAACCGACCAGTATACATATATTTCTATATTTTATGTATATATATATATTAATTTTCTACATTATAAATTAATAAATATGCATTATATATATAAATATATTTATAATATATTATTTATTATTTAAAATATAATATATATTTTTAATTTTTTATTATATATTTATATATTTTTTATAATATATATTGTAAATATAAAAGAACCAAAAAACTGACAGTTAACCCTACGATTCGATTAACCCCTACTATCACCGTGTATTGGGAATATGTCCCGTAAATGACAACGGAGATGTCCCCAATACACAGGTGTAATGTTTTATAGGTAGATGTGGGACATCTTGTGGATAGAAGATCAGAGCCGATCAAATAGAACCCGGAATTGAAATCCTAACAGGAAGGGCTTTAAGCTTTTGATTACAATTGCCTTTAAAATCATAACAATGTGAAACAAAAAAAACTTTTAATTCATCCCTAAAGAAGAAAGTCGAGGTACCTATCAGGAAGGGCTTTCAGATGGTAGCTTTTGACTTTACAAGGTGGGCCCAGCCAAACAACCTATATATAATGTTTGTTGAAAAATCCCGAAAGCCCAAATATAGTGTGATTCAGCCTAAAGTGGCTTTATGTTCAAGCTAATCTTAGAGCCCCTTTGGGAAGGCTTCGGCTTTGATTAACTTATGACTAAGCCTTGTTGAAGAAGCTATTAAAAGTAGCTTCACTGAAAAGTCAATTGGTTAGTAGAAATGAAGTGTATCAGGCTTTATGGGGTTTTTATCAACCAGGCTTCCTGTGTAGGGCCTACCTTACAGATCCAAAAATAGCTGCACTAAATTTCTGCTGAATGGACAGGTAGTAGCTTTTTTATAGTGGTTCAATAAAAGCAGCTCAATCAAACTTATTAGTGCTTTGTCCTTCTGGTCTTTTAATGTAGAAAGCTTGTATTAATCACTGCTTGACACTTCATTAGGGGTTGTTACTCTTTCAAGCTAGTAATACAACATTACATCCACAGCTTTTTTTTTTGGGGGATTATAGCAGAGCAATTTTTGGGCCTTAATATTAATAAAAGTAATTATTTAAAAAAAAATTAAAAAATAGGTTAACTTTTTAAAAATAATATTAATTAAGGGTAAAAATACTGTTCATCTTCTTTCTCTTGTAATTCATTCATTAGCGTCGCCGTCCGCCGCCACCCACCTCCGCCTATCTCCGCCCACCTCCACCTCCGCCTCCGCCTCCGACAACATTGCTAGAGGTGGGTGAAGGCAGAGGCGGCGTTGGGTAGAGGAATGACCACCAGCGCCACCGCCTCTGCCTCCGCCCACCTTCGGCAATATTGCCGGAGGTGGAAGCGTTGCCGGAGGCAGCGGCGGGTGGTGGCACTAATGAATGAATTGTAAGAGGAAGAAGATGAACAGTATTTTTGCCCTTAATTGATATTATTTTCAAAAAATTAACCTATTTTTGAAATTTTTTTTAAAAGTATTACTTTTATTGATATTAGAACCCTAAAATTGCCATTATTTGTTATAATCTCTTTTTTCTTTGATAATAGCGGGGTTCGAAATCACACCACTGCTGGATCAATTCATTCAGCCCACCGACTGGGCTACCCCTCAGTTAAATGCACAAACCCTGAAGCTTATCCAAAAGCAACCTAATGCTATGTTGTTCCAACACTGCTGATCAGATGAATTTTTTGGGTCCCGTAATTTTTAAACTGCGCTCACTCCTCTATTCATGAAGAGCCAAGGTAGCTCGACGAACAATAGCCATCCTTGACAGGCAAATCAGATACTTGGATTCGGTAGATCTGTACATCTTAATATAAAGTTGAATATTTTAGTACTTAAAAGGCTCAATTTGAAAAAAGTATAAATATAAATATATAAACACCTTATATTTTGTATGTATTTATATTATACATTAGGCTTAATTTAAAAAGATTATATGTAGAATACAAATACATACAAAATAATACTAAATACAAGGTTTTGCATGTTATATATTTTTGCATTTGTACTCAAACTGAGACTAATGTACAATATAAATACATACAGAGTACAGAATCTACAGATACAAATATATACAGCAAAACCTTTTCATTGTACATGTTTGTATTTGTACTATTTCCAAATTGAGCCTAAGAAATGTTGTATTTGTACTCCATCCTTTACACTTTCCTGTGTTCTTTGTATTCTTTTATATGGGTCATTTTCCTAGGTAAATATTTCTCTCCTCCAAAGAGGGTAAATCACTTCTCTAGGGACTTGACCAAACTATTGTGGGATTAAATTGCTCTTACTAGCACAAAGAAAATGACTCTTTTGAGATACTATCTACTAGAATTTTCTAACAAAAGAATTCTCAATGAGAAATTAGTATAATAGGTTGGGTTTGGATTGCTGATCTAATTGGGTTGACATACAACAGTTGCTGAGGGGAACTGACCTCCATATTAGGATGACTTATTGGTTACTGATTTCCTTGATAATAGCCTAATTGCTGATAGTGAAAATGGACTTTATGTTATCCTTATTTTAGGGTTTTTTTTTTTTCTGATCAGTGTTTCTTGTTGAGTTCAGATCCAGGTTGTTGTTACTTTCCGCATCTATACTTATTTAACTCAAAATCCATATTTTCTTGCCATATCTGTCTGTATGTATGTCTGTTTTGCACTGAGTCTGAGAGAAAGTTATTGCTACTTTCCACATCTACACCTATTTAAATCAAAATCCATTCTCTCTGTGTCTGTCTGTTTCCTCTTCAAACTCCTCTTCTTCCCACGTCATGTGCATGTGAATAAAGAAACAGAGAAAAAGGCGTAGAGATAAAGTCCCACCATTAATCCTTGATTTACGCATTCCACGATTGCAAATCATGCTAATGCTATAAGATCTATCTATAAATTGCTGTCAATTAAGTCTTATATACGTGCATGCATGTGAAGACATTTACAGGGAAGCTTCCGCTTATCTGCAGGTTGCAGTCATGCATCTGTGTGTATATTGGGTTTGAGTGGAATGACGTCTATATCCAAGTTCACTTTTTTAGACCTACCAAATCTCAAACTCGGTTCATGGTTCTACCGTTTTTAAGAAAAACAACAATCAAGTTTTAACTTCTTTTTCCCACTCAAAGTTGGTTTGGCTGTTAATCTGTGGGTTTTTCCACAGATTTAAGGGTTTTCGATTCTAAGTGGTTTGGGTGCTTACATCTCCATCTCCATCGATAAAAGTTATTAATTTTTAATTGTATGGGTAGATAGAGGTGAGAATTCCATTTATTTGGTGTTTTATGTATATATATGTATATATGATTAATCAAGTTTATCAAGTTTTTTATTCTAAAAGCTGAGATCAATAACTAATACCTAAAAATAGAATTTACAGAACTGAAATTTCTTAAAATTAAAATAAAAAAAACCAAAACCAAAATTTTTTATTCAATTTTAACCAAATAACGCTTGTCTAGTTGCCTCTAAGTACATCGTGGGTTTATAAATTTATTCAGTTTTTTCTTTTTTCCTTTTTTTCTCTATCAATTGAGAGTCAATATAAGGCATTATTGGTGAAATTATTATATAATATCTATATGCCTTGCTTATTGTTATCCAAAAAATATGTCTTGATCGCTTGTTATATTGTAATGTTTTGCTTTGTTTTTTGACATAGAAATGTTTAGTTTTATACGTACTATTTAAGTACTAGTAAGTGTGTGCATGCTTTATATGTTATGGTTTTAGATGATGATAATGGTAATAATAGTATATCTAAAATTTTTTATAAAATTTATATATTATTTAATTATGACATCATAGATTGGCCCATTTGATGACTTGTGTGGTTGAATTGCTTACTTGCCACATGACAAAAGAAGGTTTTATTTTTGGGTCATTTTTATAAATATGAGTTTTATATTATTAAAAGTATTAGATGTAAATCTAATTAAGAAAATTTAGTTATGAGAAAAATACCTTAAATAGAGAGAGAACAAGATTTAATATCTCATATGGAAGGGTGGAAATGACACCATTTTTAAAAATATTAAAAGAAATATCCATTGCATTCTAAGAAAAATTAGGAAAGCTTGCCAAATGTTTTTTTTTTCTTAACATTTCGCTAAACCTACTCATATTATACCCTAAAATGTTAGACTTCTAAATGAATGTTGTATATGAGAGAGCCCCCTGCTTGTAGGGCTATAAATGAATCAGATTTGGATGGAATTGAGAAGAATCCAAATCTGCAGATCTGATTATTGAAAACTTGCATCTGAATCAGATAAGCTATTGAAAGCTTCCATTTGAATCCAATCCGGGTTTGATTTTAATTTGACTTTGCGTTCATTTATAAAATAAAAAATAAAAAGTTTATTACTTTTCAACATTTATATAAAATAAATTAATATAAATAATTCATATATAATATAATTTATAAAAATATATGTTTTATAATTTTAAGTATAATTATATAAACATTATATATTAAAACCAATAAATATTACAATATAATTGGATTTAGATTTTTAATTCGGGATTGGACAGAGTTGAATTTGAATTTGATTCAATTATTAATCAGATGAAAATTGCAAAATCTGAACTATAGATGTGTTCAATTTTTTCTATATTTTTTTAAATTTTTATGTGCACAAAATTAATTCTGATATGTTGCACTTATTTGTTTTATTTAATATGATAAATATACGATATTATACACATGCTCGATTTTGTTTTGCAAAATTTGTGTATTTTTTGTCCTATTATCTTTTATTAATGTTTATTATTTAATTATGACATTAAAGGTCAACACTTGATCCAAAAGTAAAACTATTAATTTTCACCAAACAAGAAAATAATTTCATTTTTGGTTAATTTTAGATTATTTATTTCATTTTCATTGTCAATAAAAATAATTTTCATTTATCACCCCTATTTTTTAATTTGATTAATAAAATTGTAATAAATATGTCCAATTTTTTCCATATTTTTTGTAATTTTCTATATTTATTTCTATTTTAAAATTTTTATTATCAAACTATGATTTCATGGGTTAACCAATTTTATTCAGATGTTTAAATTGCTTAGCCACCACTTAGATGAAAGAATGGTTTAAATTGCTTAGTCATTTTATTAAATGCCAAAAATACCCCCCAAAATTCTCCCAAATTGCCAACTTCAACTTGAGACACTTGCAGCTTGTTCAAGTGTCTCAAATTGAAGTTGACAATTTGGGAGGCTTAAAAACATTGCATTCAAGTTGAAATACTGAACTAGCAGATCAGAGGCAGACTCCAAAGTGTGATTACCATGTTAGTTGGATCTTTGTTTTATAAATTTTATATTTTAGTATTTATTAAAATAACTGGTTCTACTCAAACCCCCTTTCAATTTGTTGGCTTTGATGAGTTCCAATCCCAATCACATTATGATAACACCGATGTCAGAATTGGTGTTAGCACTATTGAATATTACAACCAAAATGATGCTAGTGTCCTAATGATTCTAACGCACCAAATAAAAAACAAATCAGCAATTGTTGGGAAAATTTTTACACTCAAAAAATTAGCAAGAAAGAGATTGAGACCTAAGAGCAATATGCAGAGTAGTGGGGGCACTGGCCATTTAAGAAGACATATGCTAAAATATATTAAACAAACTCAAAATGAATCAATCCAAACCCAATTGATTTTGGGTCCAAATCATATACTAATTTTCATTATTCCCTAGACAAAATGAAATAAGCATTAGCTAGGTATATAGAACATGTTGAACAACCATTTATATTTTCCAAATATGCTAGATTTGAAAAAATTGCACAAACATCAATAAATCCTACATATAGAAAAGCTTTTAGGAATACAAAAGATTTTTGAATTATATAAACAAAATTTATTTTTTATTTTGGGAAATCTTTCTTCTAAAATTGTTCTTGCGTTAGATGTTTGGTCTTCTAGGTATAATATTAATTGTATATTTGTGCAACTAATCATTTTATTGACAACACATGAGTTTTACATAAAAGAATTGTAAGTTTTACATGATTAGAATGGCCACATATACTGGCCCAGCTATTGTAACTATTATTTTAAATACTATACATAATTATGGTATAGAAAATAATTTATTTTTTCAATTACTTCAGATAATGCTAGGAATAGCGGTCTAGCTATAAGTATTTTAAAATCTCAATTAAAACATATTTTAGAAGGAAATTTATTTCATATTAGATGTTCTTTCCATATTTTAAATTTATGTGTACAAATATGGATTAGACATTATTTTGCAATATATTCAAAAAATTAGAAATTGTATTTTATATATAAGATCTTCAAGTATAAGAAAATAGGATTTAAAAAGTTATATTATCAATAAGGAAAGAATTATAAAATTTTCCGTTAGATGTCCAACATAGATGGAATTCCACTTATATTATGTTAAAAAGTACTATACCATATTGAAAAGATATAACAAACTTTTATAATGTAAGAATTCCAAATAATATAATAATTGATTTTGATTGGAATGAAGGAATTTGTAGAAAAGATTTTTTACAAATGACTGTACAATTATTGAAGAAATGGAAATTAGTGCATGTTTTGCAAAACATAGAAAAGAAGAATATTTTGAAAATATTATTGAAGAAATGGAAATCAACATTAAAAATATTGGAACATATTTCTTTTTTTTTATTTTAATAAAACCATGCAGTGCTACACAAGTCGGGGATTAGCACAACCCCACAAGTCGCTCCAGCAAATAAAGTTTAATTCCAGAGGGAAGTTACAAAGATTTAAAGATATAGAACCATTAAGAACTAAATAAGCTTCATTAGCAAGCCAGTCTGCTGCCTGATTAGCTTCTTTGTAGACATGTCTATACCGCACACCATGCATCAGCTGATCCTTGATCCACAAGCAATCTTGCACAATCTTCCTAAGATTCCAAGGATGGGTGACTTGACCATTAAGATAAGAAATGATGAACTTCAAGTCCCCTTCAATAATAATCGCGTGATCTCTAAAGTTGCAGCCAGATTATGTGCCTCCCACACAGCCCATGTTTTCGCAACATTGATGGTAGAGATGCCAAGAGTGTAGCCTTTGAAGTCCATTGTTCTAACATGCTGATTCCTAGCAATCGTAGCCACCGAATGCGTCCCATTGCTTGAGCAAGACGCATCAAAATTCATTTTAATCAATCCTGGATCGGGGGGAAGCCATGTAAAACGTATCCACTTTTTCCTTTCTCCTAAAGTTCCCGGGTCTTGCAAAGTATCAAAAAACTCAACCAAATTCTTTGAATTTTTTTCCACAACGAGTTGAGGAGGGGCTGAGTTATTGAAAAAAGTTTTCTGATGTCAATTTTTCCAAATTTGCCAAAGGATATTAATACACTTTTCCATCATATTGCATTTACTTTTCAAATCTGTCTCATATAAAATTGACCACTATGCCATTAAATCCGGATCTAACTCATTAGGGCCCAACACACTCTGGTTTACAACAACCCAAACATGTTTAGCCACCTCACACACCTCTTAAAGACATGGTCTAAATCTTCCTCTTCCCCGCAAAAACTACAATCTCCATCTATATTTAAACCCCTAGCCCTCATTAGGATTTTTGAAGGGAGCTTGTTTTTCAGTAGTAAGAAAAGAAAGACCTTGAGCTTAGGATGGCATTTCAGGTTCCATACGAGAGCTCTCCGGTTGACACTATTTTCTCTATTGGAAGACAAACTGCATTTCAATTTATAAGCTAACTTCAACGAAAATTCACCACTTGGATTCAATCTCCATATCAATTTGTCAACAACTTCTCCTGATGGAATGGAAATAGATTTTATCTTATTCCATACAATATTAGGGACAAATCTATGGATTTTATCCTCCCTCTAGTCACTCACACACATATTATCTGGCTCACCCTGTCTTATACTTGAACTTTCAGCAATAGATGTGATGCTACTCAATCCGAGATAGTGCACGAACTAAGGAGAGCAACCAGATAGTCCTTACTGGCAGGGGGGGGGGCGAGATACAAGGACAAGGCCGCGCTTCAAGACCTGTGATCAAGGAAAAAGAAGTTAGAGGCCCGATGAGTTATCCTCGGGTTAAGTACTCTGACGCTCAAGTCATAGGAGGTGGTAGGTGGTCGGGCCGAGCTATAAAGATGCTGGTCCAAGCTGAATAGCAGTGTAGGTCTTAGAAGTTGGGGGCCCCTTACCTCGAGCCTGGAGTACTCTTTTTTAGCCAAAGCTCCGTGTCTTGGTCAGATTGAGCTTCCGGGGTTGTCGGGATGAGGTTAGCCGCCAATGTATTCGGGATAGAGTCCCATTCCCCAGCGGAGTCGTCTTCCTTATTCCTCTTTATCCATAGTTGTGCTCATCTACATGACGTGTAGTTGATGTGGCTGAAAGGATAAGATGGGGGACACCATAATAGCGTAGCTCGGCCGAGCTAGGCCGACATGGCCAAACTAGGATGACGTGGCCGGGCGACAACTGGGTGGCCATGTGTTTCGCAGGGCCAGTTCAGCCATGAACTGAACAAGATGAATCATCCATCCATCTATCATTCCAAAAGTTAATGGATTTACCATTCCCAACTTCCCATCTAAGCCCTCTTTCTAAGAGATCTCTTGCACTAAGGATACCCCTCCAAGCCCAAGAAATCCTCTTATTACTTTTTGCACTCCATAAATTCTCCTTTCTCAAATACTTTACCTAACCACTTTGACCCATAGATTACTATCCTCATTAAGGACTTTCCATCCCAGCTTAGCCAAGTTGGCTTCATTAACCCATTAATGCAGATTCAAAAGACCAAGCCTTCACAATCCTAGATCAATCAAAATTAAGATACAATATTAGATCTAGGATCAAAATAGGTGTAAATATAATACATAATTCATATAATGAAAATATGCAAATAGATAATGGTAAACAAAAAGAAAAAAAAAATTAAAAAAAAAATATTATTTGATATGCATAATATTTATGAATCTAGAATTAAAAAAACAAAAATAAACTAGTTTAGTGCTATCAACTGAACCTAGTAGTAGCAGCAGCAGCAACAACAACAATAGCAGTAGTAGTAGTAGTAATAGTAGTAGTAGTAGTTGTATGACATCAAGTATAGTTGAGGTGTGGGTCTTTAATAAGTAGAGGCATTGTTTCCTCATCTTGTTTTTCTTCTAATTCAAGTTCATCAATAAACTAAATTTTTATTTGCAAAATAATTTTTTACCTTTCTCACATTTGAGGAAATTGATAATTTTAATATTTAGCTTGGTGGAAAACACAGGAAAATAATTATCTTGTGTTTGTTGTCATGGCACATGATCTAACCCCTTCAATGTCCTTAATAGCATCATAATCTTGTTCTAGTATAGGAAACAAAGTGGTTTGATGAGAATAGGAACCAAATGATAGATGAAACATTAGAGATGTGTACTTGTCTAAAAAAATTGGTTAAATGAGGAAGATAAGTTGCAAGATAAAGGGGGATATGGCACATCATCCAATGTATCACTAGAATATGAAAGTGGAACTTGGAATTGAAGAAAAGTTTTGAGATTATTGTAAATCTTGATTTTTTTTTTATTTGTAACTTGTAAGTTATTTGTATTTTTTTAATTTCCATTGTATTTTTTCAATTTACTAAAGTATTTTTATAATGTTATTGTAAGTTTTTTTCAATTTCATTTAATCATTTTATTGTATGAATTGATTATTCATATGGAATAAAATTATAAAWTTTTTTTTTCAATTCGTTCTTGCAATGTTGCAATCTTTCAATTTTATTGTAATTTTTATTTTTATTATTTTTTCAAATTTTCTTAAAAAATGCGTTGGTCCATAGCTCGGCCTAATTAGGCTAGCTGGCTAGGCTCAACCTAGCCCATAGCCCATTGGGCTTAAAGCCTTGGGCCGTGCTAGGCTTCCCTCTTGACAAATTCATGCCAATCAGGCATGGCCCCGACATGACCTGAAGATATGGAATGGAAAGAGTTTTGACCAATCAAAACCCATCCATGAATTTTGATAAAAAAAACCCTTATTTGCTATCATGTTTATGATTCCACTTTATTGGTCAGTTGTTTTTCAGATATAATATCTGTTCCGTATCATAGTGGCACCCATTTTTTTTTATCATATTCAAGTTTTCCTTGACATATCTTAATGCATCTCTTGAAATTACCCTCCTCCTTTTCCTGTTCGTTATGATGATGATGCTTTAAAGCCTTGGGCCGTGCTAGGCTTCCCACTTGACAAATTCATGCCAATCAGGCATGGCCCCAACATGACCTGAAGATATGGAATGGAAAGAGTTTTGACCAATCAAAACCCATCCATGAATTTTGATAAAAAAAAAAAACCCTTATTTGCTATCACGTTTATGATTCCACTTTATTAGTCAGTTGTTTTTCAGATATAATATCTTTTCCGTATCATAGTGGCACCCATATTTTTTTTTATCATATTCAAGTTTTCCTTGACATATCTTAATGCATCTCTTGAAATTACCCTCCTCCTTTTCCTGCTCATTATGATGATGATGCTTTAAACCTTGTCAATAACCTACGTGGATCCTAGAGATTATATGGCATTGTTATTTACTCTTGTTTCTTTCTCTTTTGGGGGAGAGAGCATCACAAATTCCAACTAGTGAAGGTGCACCAGGTTATAAGAATAGGTTAGGCTTGAAGGTCGTACTGGTATGCATTCTCTACATATTAAATATCAAAAGTAAATACATATGAATTACAAAACTTATTAAGATTGACTATTAAAAATCAAACTACATAAGGAAGAGGGAATGCCACCCATAAAAAGGGTTAATTGTTAAAACCTCCCTTGAAGTTTGGTAATTGCAATCGCGTTCCCTAAACTTTCTGACACCTCTATTAAAATCCTCTAATAAGAGGCACAAAAATATCCAAAATTCCCATGTAGTTACTATTGAAGTTGTTTTTAGAGAAAAGCAAATACAAATTTTATAAACAAAAAAAAAAGAAGAAGAAGAAAGAGAATTTAAAGTTGTAGATTTGCCATTAAGGCTCAGTTTGGAAGGAGTATAAATACAAATATGTAGAGTGCAAATACAAACAAAATAATACAAAATTTAAGGTTTTGTGCTTTATAAATTCGTATTTGTACTCCTTCCAAACTGAGCCTTGGAAAGAGTACAAATGCAAATATGTACAGTACAAATACATAAAAGTCATACAAAATACAAGATTTTGCATTCTACATATTTGTATTTATACTCATTCCAAATGGAGTCTAAGTGATTGATACGAAGGAAAATTTAGAAAATAAATCAATTTCAGAAAAGAGATTGAAAGAGTTTGGGCTAGATATTCATATGAAGAGAAAATTAGGAAAATAAACATTTTGGTCAAAAGTTACTATATGAGTATTTTGGACATTTTCGTAACTCTCTTTGGAGGATTCTAATTGCAACTATGCTAGAAAGTTCAAGGGAGATAACTGCAATTACCAAACTTCAAGGGAGTTTCAACAGCTTACTGGGGCATTCTTTTTTCGGATTTTGAGAGGGAGGAAAGTTGGCCAATGGGATTTTGGTTCCCATTGATCAAGAATCTCATATTCGTTTTTTTAGATTTATGTGGGGATTGGGAAAAATTTATTTTCCTACGTACCACTTACCTAGATAAGTGATACCCATCTCCTAGGTAGATAAATAACTTTTTCACCTAGGGGGAAAGTTGTCAATACTTGAATAGGACAAAAATGCCCATTTTAATAATGGATTTTTATGGCTAAAATGTTCATTGCCTTATTTACATGAAAAATAAAAGAACATGGGTAAATGCACTTACCTACCTGGATAAGTGTTTTCCAAGAAAAACTTACCTAGGTAAACTGTATTTACTCGGATAAATAACTCACTAAAGTTCAATTTTAAAAGATTGCAAATACAAATATATACAACACAAATATATACAAAATAATACAAAATATAAAATTTTACACTATATATTTATATTTGTATTCTTTCAAAACTGGGCTAATAAAAAATAAATACATATACAAATTAGATATGGTAGAAGAGATGGTCATTTGGCGTCCCCTTGATCCTTGAATATATATGGCTTCGAAGGTCAAACCTACACGATAAAACTACACATGTAGACATCTGTCACAGATTCAATGGAAGTGCACAACAAATGTAGTAGATCCGGACTCATATAGTATTTACTTTTGTTGGAAGAATGGATTCAGTTACACCCGAGGAGCAAAGAGATACATTAATCATCTTGTTATCAATAACCATTATAAAGACGTGGAGAAAGCATATCTCCACAGGTAAATATTGATGTTCTGCTGTATTCGTGGTGGAAGGCTCTATTATTATGTGTTTGGTTTTGTGGGTGTTTATTAAAAAAATATTATTATATCAGTGTTATATAGGTATTGGTGTTTATTGCATATAAAATCACTATTTGGTTTTACTGTTTATCATATGATTTTTAAAACTGATCCGGTGACCGAACCGGTTAGGGGTTCGGTTACCGAGTCAAATGGTCCAATCGCTCAAACCGAACACTCGGCCCATTCTGACAAAAAAATAAAAAACGGTCAAAACCGTTCGAACAATTAACTGCCTGATTCAGAAATTCACTAATCAAAATCAATGGTTTTAGGGGGAAAATCCGGTTTTTGAGGAAAATGGAACCGATTCCTGATTTTTCCGGTCCGGTTTTGAAAACCATGGTTTATCAAATAAACACTAGAAAACTAAAACCCTTTGATTTATCTATATGGGGCATTTGGAAAAATGTTTACTTGAAATGCCCATAAAACGTCCAACTAAATAAAAAAAGCAAAAAAAATGCTTAAAGTACCATTTTTCAGATAAGGGTTTACGCCTCTAAGAAAACCGAACATACGCAATCAATGACCTAGCACTAACTTGCTTGGATATAGGTCAACCTTAATCAAGTTTCAGAATGAGGTGAACCCGTTTTAAGTCTGACAGTTGGTATCATGGTTTTGAAAATCGGATTAGATCTGATGGTTGGACCGGTTGACTCAGGAACGGTCATGAGTTTGGGACCAGTTTTGAACCTCAAAACTGTATAATTGGGATTCGGACTGAACGATCAGATCATTTGACCCAGTTGACTCAGGAACGGTCATGAGTTTGGGACCAGTTTTGGACCTAAAAACTGTCCAATCGGGATTCGGACTGAATGATCAGATTATCTGACCGGGAAACTAGTCGTTAAATCAGTTCTTTTTCCGTCCCATTTACGAAACCTTGATTCGTATTATAGCATTTTAATATTTGTAAATTTAGACATGATTGAGTATAGTTGTATTATAATAAAAATAGGGTCAGATTTGATACGCACTTATTCTCCACCGTTTTTTTTCTTATTTGTCTTGCTGATTTTTGGGGATATACTATTCTCGTTGTATGTAGTATTTTTGAATCTTATTTAAAAAAAAAAATACCTGAAAAATTATGAATAGGCCCATCGTAGAATTCTGATTTTTACTGCATGTACCCTATGTATCAATGCCTGCCCATGAATTAGCATCAATTTCGAACTGGCATCTACCCCAACTATACTTTGTGCCTATGAATTCTGACCCTGCGCTAAACCGTCATTCTTCCAAAGAAAAAATATCGTATCAGCTTGGAATTATTGGGATGGGTGTGGGATGAACCTGTTGAGATTCCTAATGCTTATATTCTCTTTTGCCCATCAAAACAGAGTTTTTCATACATGGCAACATCTTTTTTTTTCTTCATTTACTCAAGAAAGCATTGCTTTGTAATAGAAGTATAGCACCCATTGCTGACTCACATAAGCCACTTTGATGAACTGAATGGTCATTGCTTTTTATTTTTAGTAAATTAAGTCATTAAGTTGATTGTGAACTCCTTAATTGCTTTTTATTTTGTTAAGTATGTTGTAGGCCCTTTAATGGAATTCGCAACAACGTCCTACATGGGTCATACAGCTGTGTATTGGAAAGATCTTTYCATGAAAAATACGGGAAAATATGGAAAATGTTCTCAATGCATGATGAGATGTACATGTAAAAATAGAACGTCTGTGGGGTGCCAATCTGACCTCCCTTTATAACTTTCTAGTTCTATGTTTTTGTTCCAACTTCCAATTAATAATTGGTTTGGGGCTAATTCTTGCTGCTTAAGACCTTAAACTATTATTTAGTTAATAATATATAAAAATCTCATTTTTTATAATTTTTGTTATATTTAATGTTTAATATGGTAAATTTCATAACTAGTATATAAAACAACTATGATTAAAAATAACATTTTATCAATCGTTAAATATTTTACTTCAGTTTTATTAAGATTATATTGTCAAAATGAGATTTTAGTAAGTAATTATAGATACCGAGTATAATCTGGTCTATTGGGTTGTGTTTGATTTAAAGGAAAAGATTTTCCTTACTTTTCCTACCTTTCTTTTCCTTTCTCTACCTTTTCCTTCAAACCAAACATACCATTGGGTCAGACCCGATTGTCACGATTAATAATTGGTCCGGTTCCAAATATCAGATTGTCCAGATTACATCACGAACCAGACCCAACCCATTGACAGCTTTAAAGATCTTACATTCCGAATGGTCGGACCAGCCGACCCACAAGGCACAAGCCACAACCCAGTTGTACAACCTGGTCAGACACTCAGACCTAGTTGGGCATTTCCATAATTCCATTGGTGGTGATGACAACGAGTGAGATCAGAGTTGGGAAGAAATTTATAATCCGACCAATCTTCTACCATTTAAGCGTCTTTGAGAGTAACACCATTAGAAGAAAACATGATTCTGTAGTTCGTTTCATAGAAGAAAATTTCACAAGGAATAGAAGAGGAAAAAAAACAAGAGACTGTTATCTCCAGACATTAATTATTATTTTATGCAGACTGATCTCATTCCCTTTAAAGAAACAGTGTTCAATATAGATCCAGTAATGGAAAGGAATGAATTAGAATCAACTCTTGGCTACCACAGCAATAGTACATACCAGGATAGAAAGTAATAAGCTCTGCTCTACTCAATTCTCTCCATTCACAATCAAAACAATGAAAATTGGCATTTGAATGTAAACAAAATTTTTCCATACAGAGGAGTGAGTGCAATTGGGTAAGGGTTTTTCTTTCTCTTTCTCCATCTTCTCTCAATGGGGTCTCCTCCCTCTCCAAAATAAACCAAATTCCTTGTCTGGAGAGTGAGTTCAGGTTGTAAAGATTCAGGATTTCCCAGTTAAATAAAAGGGGACACTACAGAGAGATATATAAAAGAGAAGGAGAACAAGAGTTCCCTTTCAGACGCTCACGCTATCCACTCCACATTGCTTGTATGTCAGTGACTGTTTCCTTGGACTTATCACTATTGCACAATCCACAGCAACCTGTCACCACAAACCCATTCATATTTCATTTATATTTTACTGAGAAAACAGATAACAGAACTCTGCAAGCATCTCAATGGCGGAGCTAAAACAAAATGACAAAACCAGACAAGAACTTAAAAACCCTATTGCACTTTCTGCAACCAGGGTACATGGAGGAGCATGTTAGCAAAGAATTAGACCAGTAGCAAAGTAGCAACGGGGAATGTGGTCACTTTAGCACAGAGAAAAGAAGATTGAGGATAAGAGCTAAAATATAGAGGGTAGCTACTAAGTGCTAACCTGAACCCTGGGAGAATTGAAATCTAAAATTCGGATCTTCGCCCCAACATCACCAGTAATCCTGAGCTCCACGCGATCATTGAGAGAAGCATCTTTAACCAAATCAGCGGCGTCTCCCTCAGTCAAGTAGACTCTGTCCACACCAACGGTGGTCTCCACTTGCCTGACACTGTGTGCCGGCTGATAAAATCCCGGCACCGCCGCCAAGCCGAGCGGAACCCCTCGGTACATCACGTAGAACCTCGACTCGCTGTACTTGATACTCACCTTGTTCGGGTTCACCGCCGTGAACAGCATTCTTATGCTAAGCGACAGCGACGCCCCCGTCGTTGTCGGCGACGGGCCGGCCGTGACGCCCACGTACTGGACGGCTACCTGCTCGAGGTTGAACTGGGGCTTCTTGGGTTTCACCGCGAGGATGATTATAAGGACCACGGCGAGGACGAGGAGAGCTAGGAAGGTCATGAGCAAGAAGAGGCAGCAACAGCAGCCCTTGAAGGAGGCGGCCGAGGAAGAGGAGCTGGGATAGTGGTAGAAGTCGTCTTGGTGGTGGCGCCGCTGCTGGGTATGGTGAAGGTGGTGGTTCTGCGACGGGCCCGGTGGATGTGAGGCGTTCTCACAGTTCATGTTAATCCTGGTCGCCATGTTATGCTACTCTGCGCAGGGTGAGCTTCTTGAAGAGTTGAACCTTCTCAGCAAAATAAACAAATTGATATATGTACACGCCCTTCCTCTTCTCTCTTCTCCTTTTCTTCTTCTTCACAGAAAATGGAGAGAAGAAGAAGAAGAAAATGGAGAGAAGAAGAAGAAAAAGGTTTGTAGATTTTGAGGCCTGTTTTTCCTGCCTTTTCTACCATGAAAAATCTCTTTTTCCTGCTCTCATTAGTATATTAAAATAACTAAAAGAGGGGTAATTATTGAGTACTTTTGGCTTCATTGCCCTTACAATCAAGACCATAAAATTATTGGGCCCCACAATTGTGGGGCTCACTGGTTTTATGGCATACAATCGATTGCTTTCTGTCTCTCACCCTCTCTCCCATTCATAAAAGGGTTGTCTCTAATCTGCGCCGTACGTAGAGGTGGATCATGGATGTTAGTGAGACGCACTGAGGTGGAGTCCGGATAACCTGCCAACGCAAGGCGTTCCAACCCTCTATCAACATGAATTTACATCACACGGCGGATCCCACTTTTATAGTGAGTTGCAGTTTTATAGTGAGATATGGGAACGGGATATGCTTCTCACACATGGGCGCCTCATGTGAGATCGGTGTGAGGCGCCCTGAGGAGGGCTTCGGTCTCTCCTCTCAAATATGCAGTATTAGATCAAATTGCTCGTGTTGGTTTTGTTTGGCTGTCTTCTTGCTTTTTAACCTTTTGGGGTTTTGGCGGTTTCGGTGGTGTTATGGGAAAAGATAAAAATGAAAAGAGGAGAAAATGTGGGAATGTGGCGCGCGTTATTGTATTAAAATGCCACCAGCTTTCAGAGTTGGAATATTCTAATTGCTAAATCCACATGGAGCAAGGATAATGCTACTCCTAACCCAATCAAATTGGGACCTACCGCCTACTCAAATCCAAAACCAAACAATTCGGATCCAGTGGTCAGTTGCTGTCCCCTACATGATCTATACTTAATGATTGACTAGAGTATATGCTCATCAAGAGCGCACCTTACACCGAACCTCACAATCACATCCCACCTCGTATTATGAACATCTCCTCAAGGACATGATATCAGGTTGGTGTGAGGTATGCTATGAGGAGTAGATCTGGACTCCCCGTACTATGTATTATGATATTTTTTTATTATAAATTATAAAGACATTTGTACTATGGTGTCCCACTAAGTTTTTATTTGCGATAAAGACCACCTAAAGTTTCACTGTGACAGATGCTGCTCCCCTCCATTAGAGTTCCATCCATTAACTTCAAAAAAGATTTTTATTCAGCTTTTTATTTTTTTTTTTAAACCCCAAACTAATGTTTTCTTATTTATTTGAATTATGTATGATTTGACTATTTTTTTAAATATAATATTGAAGTTCTCTCATTTGCTCTAATACATCCTTACAGATTTCTAGTTAGATTAAATATTTAAATGGAATGGCTTAGAGGTTTCTTTCTCAAGATATAAATTTAAGGTTTCATTATTTGGTTTTTCTTAATTTAGAGAAATGAGTGGATAGTTGTTTTTTTTTTATTTTAAGAGAAGAGAGACATTCATGTCAATGATATGAAATAAGAATTTAAAGAAACTTGTTTTTCTATGCCATTGAAATGATTCTTGATATTTTAACTAGTTTTGTTTGGAAAAAATAAAGGTATTTTTAGTTCAATTAAGGATTAAGAGAAAAATACGAGAAAAGAAAATAAGAAAAGTTTATGTGGATATTTTGGTAATTTAACACATTCCCATCACTTGATTTAATGACCAAGGGGTATTTGTCACAAAGTGAAAGTTTAAGGGGGTCATTATCATAAATGAAATTTCAAAAGGGCAATTGTCACTAATTGTCACAAAGTGAAAGTTCAAGGGGGTCATTATCATAACTGTAGGTCTCATTACCGTAGCATTAAACTCGATAGTAGTTTATGCATCAAAGGAAATAATCACTAGGTATATGTTTGGCATCGATGCTGCAGATACAACACTTCTGATGTGTGGGTTGGAAGCACCATTTTCTAAGAAAACAATGTATTCTTTTTTTTTGGAAGCATTGTTGCCAGGTAGGACATTTCCTGGAGCAACAGTAACACCTTCTATTTGGTATCAGTGCTCCATATCTGTTTTCAGCACTAGTACTCATTATAGGAAGTCCACGTCACTGCCACACCATATCCTCGTTGACAGCAACAAGCTCCAATCTAAAAAAACGTCGAATTCGGCATTGCTCCAAACCATGCCTTCTCGATTTTCAAGGCATACTTGGAGCACATTTTTTTATGAAAAAACAGTTTCAAACATATTGACGTTTCCTGGAGCACCATTTTTTCCAATATGGTGTTGATGTATCACCGTTTTCTGGAGCAACAGCATCGATGCCAAGCAGATGCTAGGTGGTAGCGTTGAAGTAACAACTTCACTAGTTTTCTTTGTACTAGTGAAGTTGGTTTCTTCTCCTTATCATTAATTTTCTTTGAACTTTTCTAATTTTCTATATTTTTTCTAGTTTACCGCTGCATGCCCTATTTTGTAACAGATCTCACAATAGTGTGGTAGGTTTTAATAAACCACTTGTTGCCAAAAACTTTGCTTTCCAAATCTGATCCAAACTCTATGGGGGCAGGGGTTCGAGAAATCTACTTCGATGCAAGCCCTAGCCTCCATAGTCTTTGAGAGCGTGAYAGTGGTTTGATCAAACTTTAGTACCAGGTCGATTGCACGTGCAATCAATCCAAGTAGTCCCTCTACATAAAAGTTCACCAGTAGGAATGGGAAATTGATCTAGAGATCGGAATGATGAAAAGTTCCTAGCCTAGTTCGAAATGAAAAACCCACTTGAATAGTCTAATGATAAAACATCAAACTTTGAAACCTCTATTAGCCATACCTCAGCTATGTTTGTTTGAAGGAAAAGATAAGGAAAGAAAGGGAAATCAGAATATGCTTTCAAAACTTTGAAACCTCTATTACCCATACCTTAGCTATATTTTCTTTCAAATCAAACATAGCTTAAGATAATCTTCCTCCTATACAAAACAAATTAGAATATGCTTGGAGTCCAAGGCAATAACCTAGATTTCGCTCTTTGATGCGAAAGATTTGCAGATAAAATCTTTGAACTCCAGAAGAGAAGATCAGTTATGCATACATTTAGGGGTGAGCATGGGTCGGTTCGTTTGGTCCCATGGCAGAACCTGGAACCTACCTTGTAGGGGTCAGTTCTAGGTTTTTGGAATCAGAACCTACCCTATGAAAGTTAGTTCTAGGGTCGGTTCCAAGGTCTACCCATGGGACCTGTTCTTTCTTTACTCCCCTTTCAAAAAAGAAAAAGAAAAGAAACATATTCTTTAAAAACTTGATTTTTCAATAAATGTAATATATAGTTTAAAACTTATATTATCTTTATTGATTAAATTGAATAATTTAGTGCGTAGATTATCATTATATGGTTCAAAACTTATAATTTAAATTTAAATTTTATAAATATTACATTTTACATTACTTATTGTACACATTCAAATATTAAAATGAAAACAAATGATCAAATAACTTAAGACTTAAGTAGCTCAATGGTCAAGTGAGACCATGGCCTCTGTAAATATGAGTGCTTGGGTTTATGGGTGTCAATCAAGGTTTTGGATGGGATCCAATCCGATCCAAAACCTTTTCAAATCGGATTTGGACGGTCCATTATAATTATTGGATTGGGCCAATCCAAAATAAATATGTCCATATTCTTATTGGTCTAAATTGGACTTAAACCAAATTCTCAATAATCTGATCATGAGGCCAAACCCTTGTCCAATTTAAAACCAATCAAAACTGAACCAACAAAAAATCCCTTTTATGAAAGCACTTTTAAGAAAACACTATTACAAAAGCACTTTTGTAAAAGTAATTTTATGAAAAGTACTTTTACAAAAGCACTTTTATAAAAGTACTTTTATGAAATCACTTTTACAAAAAAACTTTTACGGAAGTATTTTTATAAAAACACTTTTACAGAAGTACTACTATAAAAGTGCTTTTACGAAATCACTTCTATAAAAGAACTTTTACGGAAATACTTTTACAAAAGCACTTTTGAGAAAGTACTTTTGTAAAAGCACTTATATGAAAGAACTTTTATAAAAGTATTTTTACAAAAACATTTTTACAGAAACACTTACGAAAGCGCTTTTGTAAAAGTACTTTTACAAAAACATTTATATGTATGTACTTGTATAACAGCACTTTTACGGAAGTACTTTTATAAAAGTACTTTTATGAAGTACTTTCATAAAGGTATTTTTGTAAAAGCACTTTACAAAAGTGCTTTTTCAATACCAAAAGGGTATATTTTTGTAATTTTTAGATTTTCTTCATTTTAATATATTTTTGTTATTCTTTATATGTTCTAGCTTTTTATATAATTTTTGATATTTCATTTGGTTTGGATTGAATCCAGTCTAGTCTATTTACATTTTAATGGATTGGATTGGATTTGGTTTGTATTGGATTTGGATTGGATTGGGTCCAATCCATTTGCAAGTGAACTTACAACGGATTGGATCGGATTAGACCAAATCCAATCCAATTGACACCTTTACTTGGGTTCAAATATTCACATCCCCAAAAGCGTTTTGGGGTTTATTTTAAGGCAAGCCTAGTTCCAAGGTAGGTTCCACCAAGGCCAACCAAGGTTGGTTCATCGGGTCGGTTCGGGTAGGGTAAACACTCAGACCCTGAAACCGGCCTAGGTAGGGGTCAGTTCCAAGAATTTGGAACCAGACCCTACCCTATAACAGATTGGGTAGGGTCAATTCAACACCGATTTGAGGTCAGTTCCATTTGGTTCCAAGTAGAACCTACCCATTTGCTCACCCCTACATATAGTTGTCGATCAAAGCCTAACAAAAGAGATCATAGGATTGGCGTAAAACATCTTCAAGGAAAAATATAGCAGGTTCTCTCTACTTGAGAGTAGTGTTGACAAGTGGAACCTAGAGCGAAGGTCTAGAAAGAGGTGAGAGCTTTGAGAGGATGGAGGTGAACGTGGACCTCTCATTATTCTGATTCACCATGAGAGTAGGAAGGAGGAGAAGGTGCCTAGGGTTTTATGCCATCAAAATTAGCTTTGTTGGATATCCAGTTGGGTACCATTATCAAGTCAAAGATTACAAGCAATGGTTCAACTATTCCACCTATCCAAAAGTCCAAGAATAATTTGAAACTTGGTCTGATTCATTGTTTTAGATAAACACCCATTCCCACACTTTGTGTCACAAACCTAGCAGATGAGACAGTCTATTTCATCACTTAAACCACCCAAGTTTATTCACTGGTTAAGAACATTTTGACTACAGTCTAAATATGGTGTCTCAAACATAATCCTAAAATGTAGTACAAGGGTTAATTTAGCATAAACAAACCACAATACATGAAATAATTGTACTTTTATTCACAATAATAGTCAATTACAAACACCATTGAATCTAAAGGCATACAATATCAAGTATTCCCACTTGCATTTAATTCCAATCACGCACAAACTATAAACATGTACTCTTTACATATTTCTCAAACACTTTCTACTAAAGTGGTTAAATTAATGGATATGCCACATTATCCATTGATACTACCTTTTGAATTTTGACATCCCCACACTTCACAATCTCATTAATGATATATTAATGATATGATACTTATGGTCAAAGCACTTAGATTTCAAGTGTGTTATAGGCTCCTCATTGAAACTATTGAAGTTGTATTTGACGAAAATCCAAAAAGCTAATATGGGCATTCCAAACGCAAGAATCGTGAGTGTAACACGAAGCTACTCTTCGTAACTTATTTGAAACACAAGTGCTCGACCAAAGCATCTCAGTTAATGTAGCTCACCCTAATCAGAAACCACAAATCCCTTTCTTTAAGTGTCCTTTCTCAAGGACAAATTGGTGCTAGGCACAACTAAATAGATCTGAATCCAGATACTTCACATCCAAGACCTCTGCATGAAATTGTACTAGCTTGGTTAAGTCATATCAGCATCACTCTCAGCCAACAGAAAATGAACAGGTCTTTGGCAGATTTTGCATGTTCTTATGTCTCGTTGGGAAGCAAGGAATAAGAAGCTTTTTGACTGTTTGCAGCAATCACCTTGGGATATTATTAGCAGAGCAAAAAGTCATTTTTAGAGCCTTTCCAACTAAGGGTCCGTTTGGTTTATAGTTGGAATTGGAATCGAAATCCTTCAAATCGGAATAGGAATGGTCCATTCCCATAGTCTGTTTGGTTCAGACAGGAATGGGAATGGGAATTAAAATTAGCAGGAATGGATTTCATTCCCAAGGGAGGGGCAGGGAATGACCATTCCCTCAAATGGGGGAATGCTATTCCAGCAGAAATGGAAATAAGATTTCGATTCCACCCAACCAAACAGTTGGAATCGGAATAACCCATTCCAATTCCGATTCCAGACCCCTATTACTGCAAACCAAACGGACCCAAAATTTATCATATCACCAAAAGTTCATATGCATTCCTGCAGACCATGAATTGATATACATGCATGGTTCTTATGATCCAGTTACAGGTATTGCAGGACTAGCTTTCATCACCGGACGTTCCAACCGCAGATCTTTAGTTGCAGAAGGGAAGCCATATATCGGGCTGGTGGAGGTTATGATGTAGAAATTCGGACCTTGATCTGCTTTGAATCAGCTTCAGCTACTAATCTATCATAATATAATAGTACTACCTGATAGTATGAAATTGATAAATCTCCTAACAGCTAGATCATCTCTGAGTTCTTGGGTCGAGCGTAGCTGCACTGGAGCAACATAAAGCAACTGTGATTATTATTATTTTTTTTTACTCATCTATTTTTGTTCATGTAAACAGGCACCTTAATTAGCTTCTAAAGGCCAAGTAATTCTCTTAAAATGAACAGTCTCAAATCCTTGCCTTATCTATTCAAGAAAGTTGGGGTTACATCTCAATGGGCATTCTGGTGACTCTAACTTTCTTGAACAGAAGAGGCAAGGGATTTGGGACTGTTCATTTTTTATCAACGTTTGGATGGTTGATAAAGAGAATTAGATGACCCTCAAAGGGTATTTTTGTCTTTTCAAGTGACACTTAACGGCTGGTTAATGGATTGATTAAAGGCAGGTACTAGATTGGCACATTTTAAAAGTTCGGGTGCTAAATTATCACATTTTAAAGTTTGGGAATCAAAGTGGCACTATACCCAAAATACAGGGTGCTAATCTGGAATTTTCCCTAAAATAAACCATATAATTATCAAGAGGTGGTTATTCTTCTCTTACCATAAGTAGAACAAAGTCCAGAAACAAGCTAAAAAATGAAGCCCACCCATCATTTAACATGTATGCACTTATTATGAATCAAGCTAACAAAACCAGATCAGTCACTGATCCATCCATGAATACCTAGAGACAAAATCACAAGCAAAAAAGAAAAAGAAAAAGAATAGTATATAAAAGTTCAGTATTCAATGAAAAATATACTGGCCAGTGCCGGTATTCAAGGTTACAACATATATAGCAACAACCATCATTCATAGTTCCTCTCACTAAATGGCGGTATTCAGTATTTGTGAAAAATATATATACTACTCTCAATTGCATCACTTCTGGGTACTCTCACTATGGCCTTCCCCACCAAGTCAAGGAGAAAAAAGAAATGGTGATCTTACATTACATAACAAAGCCAAAAGATAAGAAAAAATAAACAAAATAATAAAAATAAAATAAAAGGAATTGACGCATCATGTGTATATGTAGATAACTAAAACCTGTTACCCAATCACTTCTCTCTAAAAACTTAAAAAGAAGGAAAAAAGTGTTTCTCATATACTTTAAAAGGAAAACAAAAACAAAGCAAAAAAGTCACATTATTTCAATCCAATTCCCACAATCAACGCATGCAAATTATTATAAAATAGTGATAGAAATTCTTCACTATTTTTAAGGGAAGTAACAAAGGCTCRTGATAAAAAATGCAAAATGATGACAATAATGGGAAAAAAAGAAGAAAAACAGGATATATTTGGAGTAGTGCATGGCCAATGTTGCAAAGGATCAGATCAGTCTTGTTAAACCAAAAAGTCAACAGTTCAAGTCCTAGAATCGGATCAGTCTTGTTAAACCCAAGACAATCGAATCAATCTAGTTAAACCAAAAAGAATCAACATGCAGATCCAAAACAGAAAAGAGTAGGCAAATACAAAATGCCAACAAATCTAGCAACCTTCCATGGAAAATATTGCAAATGCTCTTGATCATAAAACCACGTAGGTTTAAATTCAGTATCTAACTAATAATCGAACAAGAAACCTAATAATATAAGTTCAAACCTAGAAATTGTTGAACTAGGAAATTACTATGAAGCTCAACAAGTTTCATCTAATGAAGTTTAAGTACCACTTAGTGGTGCATGCCTAGGAGTTGGAAGTACACTAAAATGGTTTAGTCACATGCAGAAAAACCCATCTGCAGAACCACTAAGAGGTGATTTATTACATGCATGAGGTCTAGTTTTCATTGAAGTGGACCCAGTTCAAGCAAGGTAATATAATTTGGCTGCTCAACCTCAAAACTATCAAAACAGGTCAGTTTTCATTGAAGTAAACCTAGTTGATCAAACAGATCAGCCTTGTTTCAGTACAGGTTGGTTTTCACCTTTTTTGTGAAAACACCAAATATCATATTCACCATGATCAGTCTTGGTGAATATGATCAAAACACAAAATATCATATTCACCAAATCAGTCTTGTTTCAGAACATTGGTTTAATCTGTATATCAAACTTTGGATATATTATAATGCCAGAAATATAACAACTTCTGCATGAGTCATTTCCCCCATCAATTGGCCAATCCTCCCAAATTCTAGTATTTTCATATTCCCTTTAGATTATACCTGCATACATCATGGAGTTCAACAATCTAAAGTACAATTTTTAGAGAAAAATACAATAAAAATAATTCAACAATCTGAAAGGTGGGCTTTTCTTCATGGAGTTCAACAAGTTCACCAACTAAAGTTCAAGGCACTAGCAATATTTTTTGACTTAGAAAAGATTATCAAAGATCAGATCCTAAATTAATGTATTTTGGTAGATTTGAACAAGGAAATCACAAGTTCCAAGAGACCTCACACAATTTGCTTTGACAATTCTTGCAATTGGCATCAATATACAAAAAGAGATGTTGAAAAAAAGTTTAGATTTACAGACCAATATAAAATTTGGTAGATTTAAACAAGAAAATCATAAGGTATAGGGGTGTTACCTCGCCACTATCAATTTTCCTCCCATTGCCAATTCCCAAGACCCATGCACCACAAAAATATATATATATATATAAAAGAATGTGCATGAGTAATACAATGTGTTATACTAGTCTATCTATCATAACTTTTGTACACCACAAACAAAATACAAAAAAGAGGTGCATGCACAAGTAATCTTTACAACTCAAAACACTTTGTAAAAACTAAGATAGCCAAGATCCAAATTTAAAAATAAACAAAAAACACTTTGTAAGCTTACCTTGACTTTTTAATACCTGCAAAGGACCCCTGCCAAAGACTTTTATTTATAAGATACATACCTTCCAATAATGGCTATGAGAAGTGGTCCACATACACTGCCAAGTGTTTTATTTAATGACAAAATTAGCCCTATTCAATCAATAAAATCATTAACTAGCTATCTATCTATCCATCTATTAGGAGAAATTTTAGGAGAGGAAATTATTTAGGTTATTGGGAAAGTGTAGGAGAGAGAGAGATATTTTAGGTAATTTTTTATGGGGAAGGAGAGCATTTCATTTGTTGTTTCAAAAAATGAGAAAATTATATATATATATATATATATATATATATATATANTATATATATATATATATATTTGAATATTTTAAAGTTATTATATAATTTTTTTAAAATATTTAAATATTTCTTAAATTTTTTAATTTAAACTTTCTTTAGGTAGATATAGATAAAAACTAGGGGAGAGTCTTGGTTATCATATTATCTATTTATATTAATTATCATATTTTTTTATTATGAATTTATTATAAAATAAGTATACATTATTTTAACAATTATCATATTCTGTCCATTTCTACCAATTTATGACAACTCTTTGTAATTAAATGTAATTTTCTTATATTTAAAATATATTTTTTGGAAATTGTGACAAATTTTGTTAATTATTGGTAATTTTGTGCTATTTCCATTAATTTCCAGAAATTATCATATTTTCAGAAATATTGGTAATATATTTTTAGTTATTTTCTTGGCAAATTTCTGTCCACTTCTACTAACTTATGACAATTTTTGGTAATTAAATGTAATTTTATGCTACTTAAAACATAATTAAATATATATTCAAATATGATTACTATTAATAATGTAGTTATAGTTTCGAAATAATAATTGATGAGGTTTATGTAATTGCTGTTAATTACAATTTGAAAGGGCCAAATGGAATTTTCTGTGCTATTTAAAACATTATTAAATATATAAATATCATTTATTTAAAATATTTAAAGAATATATAAAATATTTAAAAATTTTCTTAAAAGTATAAAAATAATTATAACATAATATTCAAATTAATAATAACTTATTATTTTACAAAATTAATTATAAAATTATGTAATAATAGTACAAATTATAATTTTATGGATTATTAAATTCAATAAATAATTAATATTTTAAATTTTAAATAATGATATTATATAAATAAATAATTTCACTTATATCAATTAAAAATTCTAGAAAACAACTTCCAGGTTATCTAATATTAATAATTTTATATTTTTACAAAATTCATCACGAAATTATGTATTAAAAATATAAGTTATGATTTTCCAGATTATTCAATTTAAATGTCTTTCAAATAATAAAAATTTAACATTAAAAAAATAAATTATTATTTAAATATTTCAATAACTAAATATCTTAAATAACAAAATACTAAAAATAGCTAAATAATTATATAACCACATATTTAATATTATATAATAACTTTAAAATAAATAAAATTCAAATAACAAAAATTTTTAAATATTTTATATTTTATTTAAATATTTAAATAACTAAATATTTTAAATAATGAAATATTTTAAAAGTAGAAAAATAATCATAACATAATATCCAAATTAATAATAATTTAACACTTTAAAAATTAATAACGTAATTATGTAATAATAGTACAAATTATAATTTTAATGATTAATATTGTAAAATTTAAATAATCATATTATTTAAATAACTAAATAATATTGTAAATACCTAATTTCATTTATATCAATTAATAATTTTTAGAAAATAACTTTGAAAAAAATAATATCTTTTAATAATAATTTTAAAATCTTAATCTATATTTATTGTATACTTATATATACTAAAATTAATATTTATTTTATTTTCAGTAATTATTTATGATTTTTTGTGATAAATATATTTTTAATAATTATATGTAAATCTATTTTTGTTTTGTTATTTAGCAGAAAATTTTCAATAATTATTGGAGATTAAACTACTATTATTTAACTTTTTAAATTTAATTTATTGTACATATTGTATTTATTGTATTTTTGTTATAACTTATTCTTTAATATTTAATAGAAATTAAACTATTATTTGTTATTACACTTTTTATTGACTAATTTAATATATTTTTTAGTATTTATTTATAATTATTAATATAAAAATATAAAACAATTTTATACTCTTGCATGTTTCTATTGTTTAGCTTTCACTTAACAAATTACGTGCATCGCACGGGTCGCCACTAGTCTATGATATAAAATTACCTTCTTCCCCCTATATTGTATATTTTTCTCTTATTTTGCAACCCCCAAAGGCCAATACGTATCATATTGGTGACTCGTCGATACATAAAATACAAAAAGTTTCGGGGTAAGACCTTGTTGCAGGGGGTAGCCAGGTCTTACACCAACCCCTGAACAAAACGGGATCTGCTCCTCACACATGGGCGCCTCACAAGCACATCCACTGTGCATTGGAAACGTCTCCTGTGAATAAAAACTAATAAGTACGGAAGATGTTCCCAATGCATAGTAAGATGTGCGTGTAAAGTCGGTGTGAGGCGCCCTATGTGAGGAGAAGATCCAGTCTCCCCTAAACATGTTTAAAAATTATAAAATAAACAAAAGTGTGCAATTTTAGTCTGATATGCCCTATTTGGCATATTGTAGGAAATCGTATTTTACCAGAAAATGTACAAAGGGCTTTGGGAGCATCTAAAAGTCGGGATAAGTTCAAGAGAAATAAAAAAATCAAACTCCATTAGCATTAAAAAAAAAACATAAAAAAGATAAATACTTCTCAAAAACAACCAGAAAAAAGATAAATACTTCTCAAAAATAACCAGAAATCAGAAATGTGTCAGCTTGGCACATTAGCATTGTAAAAGAATCAAACTCCATTAAATCCTATTTCCCGGTGTATTTTATATTTAATACAAATATTTATGCTCTTTTTGTTTGCAGTGTAAATCTAAACCAGATGGACAGATACAAATTTTGCACTCTATTCAGTTTAAAATTTATTTATTTGTTAAAATGATTTGCACTGCCACCTGACACAAAATTAGTACTTTTATCTCATTTGCATTTACTGACAGTGCTAATTTTGTACCAAAAACTGATACAAAATTTGCACCACCATCTTGCTTCCCATCTCAGTCCCAAACAAATAATCCTCCTATCTCCATCCATTTTCATATAAATTGGGAACCACTTCATTTTATTTCTAATAAATAAATAAGACAATTCAAATCTGAATCAAAAGAAAAGCAGAATTTACACAGCCCATTTGCAGCCCCATTCATTTACACCAGTGCAAATGACGATCACATTGCAAACAAACTGAGCCGTTGAGTCCTTAATAATATCCATTTGAGAACAAACTGAGCCTTTTGAGTCCTTAATAATATCCATTTGAGAACAAGCTGAGCCTTTTGAGTCCTTAGTAATATCCATTTGAGAACAAACTGAGCCTTTGAGTCCTTAATAATATCCATTTGAGTATCTGTAAGAATTTGTATTAAAGCTCTTCTACAACTAGTCAACTTATTTTCCAGTAAATTCGCATGTTTTTTCTTGAAATAATGAGGTCTCACGAAATATAAGCTTCACACATTGAGGCTTACGCCTGTAAAAAGATCATTGTGCCTCGCCTTGGCAAGCCGATGTGTTAAACCCTGCCCCAGAAATGTAGGCAATGCCAATGCAAGTTGTCTCTATTTTTCATACACGCCAGAGCTCATCACTATGCAAGTGCTTGTCAAGGGAAAAAAATGTAGGCAATGCCAATGATCCAGAGCCCAAAATGAGGTCCACTAGGGGACGGACTTCCTGACAGCCCCAACTAGAGACGGTCTAATTGAATTCCAAGTTCAGCATGTGTTCAAGGCATGCTGTGATTTCACAAATCACAACACCAAAAAGAAGGTAATCAGGGACACGCTCATATGTTTAGGCTAGAAAGATCAGAATGGGACCACATACTATCAAAAATGAGCATCGAACCAATGGTCAATGGAAAACCCACGTTCTGGTATATTCAGAAATTAAACCACAATCACTCTTGACCAACAATAAAACTCAGAAGGAAAAAGATAATCTAAATATCCATCATCTACAGATAGAAGCTGGATGGAAAACAATAATAATAATAATAAAAAAGAGATCATAACCGATAAAATATAACATTACAATATCAGAAAACAACCTATCTAAAGCTAAAATTGTTCTAACATATACTAGGACAAACAAGAGCAATATTGAGTATGAGATAATTCATTACTACTGATCCATAATGCCAGGACTTGCATTGCCATTACCTTCTACCAGCTTGGCTGCATCGTCAACCCTCCTGCTCTCATCAACTACAAGAACATCATCCATCATATCATCATCTCCAACATTGATGTCTTCCACATCCTCCTCATCATCATTGTTGGCAGTTCCAGGGATCTTCCTTGTCTTGGGCCCATGTTCCAGCCTGTGGGTCTCCAGCTCCTTGTCCATTGTCTCTTGTAGGTTCATATTGTTGTTCCCTTTTCTTGAATTCCTAGCATTTTGCCACCTCTCGAGTTCCATTTCCACATTTGCAATATATTGCTCTGATATCTGCATCTGATACCCAGACAACTCCTCCCTTCTGGCAGCCTTCCATTCTAGAAAAGCCTAACACGCAGCAAATTTGAAGGCATATTAATCTAAACCTTGGTCTTCTGCAACAGCTTAATGGGCCATTACAATTCCAGCACAAGTCTCAAATATATTCAATATTAATTCATTTGTCACTATTTTACAAGAAATGGTCCATGCCCCCTCCTCAAATAGCAACATCTAGGTGTGTGCAATCAGTATGAGAACTGCAACAGAGTAACTGTGAGAGAAGACATCTGCAACTCTGTTTAACAAAATTCCAAAACACATGTACATTTATCTAGTTTTCCGATCAATAGCTTAAATCCAAATAGCACCTACTATAAATCCAATTAAAAACCTACGAAGCATCTATATGTTAGACAGTTTTGTATGCCCTTAGCTTCAATCAAGAATGATGTACTTTATGAATTTATTGTAAATGAATAAAAGTACATATTTGATTCATGTTCCCTTAGTATGTTTCTGTGTAATACCCTTAAACTGGACACTTAATGAGACTCGTGTTAGTTTAGAATGTTCACAGCCAGTGG